>JBBPUL010000002.1:0-140496 GCA_038094675.1 Spongispora temasekensis
AGGGAGCCCACGCCTACGCCTACAATACCATCACATATAATTTGGTCGTAGGCGTAGGCGTGGGCTCCCTCGTAGGCGGCTACTTTGAGCCACCCTATTGATACGAATGGAACTTGGTCCACATACAGTATTAGAGGGCGACGACGACTGGATCAAGAACTCTTAAGTATCGAGCATGCGGCTGCCAGTTACTCCACACACCTCTCCATTGCAAAATAATGCAAAGGTGACAACATAGTATTTTGTCGTGTCAAGAACCTGAAGAAATGCGGTATGAACCCGTTCAAGCCACCGATTTAAAATAACCGGATTACCTTCCCTTCACCAACAAGATAATCCTGACCTGGTAACGCGTCAGCAGTGTCGGATTGGAACAATTTAAAGTTACACTGTGTGCATACTTCCGAGAGCCAGTTTTGCGCCATAGCATGTTGGGAATACAATACAGGGATTCCGAGGGCTTCCATACGTCTGATATGCAGTCACCGCATCCGGAAGTATGCCACCGGCCACATCGAACCTGCCATGGTGATAGAACTTGATTTCCGCACTCGGGGATTGCATATTTCGTAGGCGAGAACCGGATACCTGTTAACTGAAAATCACCAGGAAGCATCGCTTGACATTTATATTCCAACATTCGTGTGTGTATGAAACATGAGCATGTGGTCGAGTTCGGGATTCCGAAATCTTTCCGCCATATATTTGGGCTAATCAGCATAGCGTTGTGGGATCAAAGTCTAACACGTTCAGAATTACCGTCACACTACATAAGTTGATGAGAACTCGAGTTCCAGATGCAGAACAAAGCTTATCTATCACGGCATCAAACCAGGAACTTTTCGATCTGTTCACATATAAAATCAACATCTGCTTGGTTCTGAGAACTGTGACCCCAGTCGGTATCAATTAACACCAAAGTTCCCTTCTGCAAATACGACAGCTCAATTTCGCTATGTTCGGGCTGCGAAATCCTCCTCAGTAGATGACAGTCTTAGATAAAGCAAGGACTGACCGCAAAGAAAAGATCCGTCTTGGAAGGTAGGAGAAGAACCTCTGCTTTGATGCTCCTGAGAGCATTCTCATAGTTGCCGTTATCTCGAACTAGTGAGATATCACCGTTCTGCCAGGTATTAAGAAGGTGAAGCATATCGTTCGCATCCCAGTTTTGAGCCCAGTTGGACTCCCCTTCTCCACGAATGAATGACTGGAGATCAGTGTATCTAGCCAAAAGAATGAATAAGCGACTTTCAGGGTTGATGTTCTATTCTCACTGTCCATCCATCAGATAGCCGTGGTTTCTGAACCACTGGAGAATTATCAGAGATCTCTCGCAGGAAGGCGGTTATCTTCTCACCGATTGACTAAAGACCCACGACAGCATAACACGCCCAAACGCCCTGATGCCTTGATAAGGGGGGGAAGTGTAGTGACCATTCTTGAAATCTTTTGATGCTGAAAGAGCAGCCTTCGGGCCTTCCAAAATGCTAAACCAATCTATATGAACACCTCCCGAGTCGGATCCAAAGAAGTGATCAACCATTTGTTGTGCATGCTTGTTCTACCAGCGGACACGACCACCGCAATCTTGTCTACAAATTCAGGGTAAACCGTCGCCCAATGATAAGCCTGTTACAATTCAGAACAGAGCGACGACGGTAGTAATGAACTCGCCTGCTGACCGCCCATAGAAAGACCGACGACACAATAAACTTTCTTTACGCCAAGAACCTTCGTTAATACCGCATACTGAGCCCGACTGTCGACGTCAGATCAAAAGCTGGACGATATAGACTGAGCATCTCCTTTCTCACATATTATCTTCGTATGATATCTCTGGAAAATATGGGCCATTGTATGGCACAGGCTGTGATAACCTGCCTAAGTTTCATACACATAGTGACAGAATATGTGCTCGTTCACCGTGTTGGACGGCGAAGATGACTGTAAGAATCAGTATCAAATCCATAAAGTCTCGCATGTCAATATAGACCATACCTCTCCGCCACAAAACAGAGCAAATGCAACTACGAAGTACTTTGCGGGGTCGAGAACCTATCACAGGATAAACAAGGTCCCTGAAAACATTGAGCTGACCATACTTTTCCCTTCCCGACCAAGGCGTCCTGAGCTAAGAAGACATCAAGCTATCCTCGTCCCCGATCCAATAAGCATACCTCCCAGAGAAAGCTTTGCGCCGAAGTGCATTGTGTGCACTACGCACGGATTAGAGGGGTCCCCAAATGCCTCATAAGCCGTAACAGCGTCCGGAAGGATACCACCCGCGACCTTGAACCTTCCGTGATGATGGTATTGAATGATGCGTTGCGTCATGGCGTTGTCTTCAGCCTAGAGGCGGGGGGGTTATATTCTTATCGAGCTCGGTAAGACTCGGAAGTTCGGGCGCCGCAACGTGGTTTCGTACAGATCTTCAGGTTGTCTCGCGCACAAAAATCTATTTACAGTGCTAGTAAGTTCTAAAGCTACTCCAAGAACTTCTTGACTTCCGATTGAAGGAATAGGTCGTCCTCTGAATTGGAGCCTCCTCCGGCTGCAGTACCCACACACTCAGCAACCTCAAGGACAACAAAAATTAGGAAACGTTACCCATGTGCCCCCAAATGGATGGAATGACAACCAGCTTTGCGTGCTTCAAAAATCGTATCTCGTACTCACTATCTTCCGGCTGATGTGACATTAGAAAGAGAGAAACCATCCAACTTTGAGGACCTACGGGGAAATAAAGGTCTGTCTTGCAGGGCATGATCAATCCTTTGGCCCTGATTGCACCGAGACACTTTTCGAGATTTCCATTGTCACGGATTGCGGAAACATCAGCGACTTGCCATGTGTGCAATAAAGTCAGCAGATCATTTGCATCCCAGCCTTTCAAGAATCCCGCTTCCCAATCCTCTCGCAGGAATGCGTTTAAATCAGAGTATCTGTGTAAGATTAGGGTGAAATTTAAATGTCATTTTGAAATGATGTTACTCACGTTCCGTTGTACAAGTAAAGCTTCTTGCGGAACCACTTTCAGATAATGAGTATTTTGGGTGGATTCAGGGAAAGTGAATAAGAAACCAACTTCTTGACTGTATGCCCAAGCACTGTACGCCCGGCCGAAGGCTCGGATACCATGCTGGGGAATAGTCTTGTAATGCCCATCGTCAAAGTCTTTGGAAGCTGTCAATGCGTTCTTCGGGCCCTCGAGGAAACTAAAAGGGGATTACGGCTGTGTGAGATGGCAGACGGTTGCATCGTACGCTTTGTTGTGGGGGCTTGTCCGTGCAGATCCACAGATGGCAACAAATCTAGCAGAGAATAAAAGGGCAACAATTGTTTATTTTTCGTGAAGACGACCAACCTTTCTACAAAATCAGGATACATGACCGGCCAGTAATATGCCTGTCAAGGATGAGAATGGAGATCATGCGCAGACCCTCGCATCATGAGAACGAACCTGTTGACCACCCATTGAAAACCCAACGACACAAAATACCTTCTGGATTCCAAGCTTCTGAGTCAACACGGCGTGCTGAGCGCGGCTGTACACAGTCGGGTTTGCTTCATAGTCTAGTGGACATTTGGCTTACATGTTGTCGTCGTAAGAGACGGCGGGAAAGTACGGCCCATTATAGGGTGCTGGCTGGATGAATTCGCTCAATACATGCACAGAGTACAAAAACTTCCGGAGCTCACTGTGTTGGACGGTGAAGACGACTGTTTCGTGTCCGAACTTTAGTGAATACACCGGCAGTAATCGTTCGAACATACTTCACCGTTGGAAAAGAGTGCAAAGGTAACAACGTAATATTTTTGTGGATTCAAGACCTGCGAGGATGATAAGGCGCATGCTGAAGGAGGTTGGCTGATCTTATCACCTTGTCTGCTCCAACGAGGTACTCCTGACCTAGAAGGCCATTGTCTTATTCAAATATCTCTGCCTCGCTCACAGATGCAAAACAAATTCGCGTACTGTCGAGCTTTCCGCCATAACAGGTGGGGAAGACTATGCATGGGTTCTTGGGATCACCGTATGTGCAATAGGCGGTAACGGCATCCGGGATAACGCCCCCCGCAACACGGAACCGTCCGTGATGAAAGTACTGAATGGACTCGGACATGAGTTTGTCTGAAGAAATTCGGAGGGGCCTGCAAGTCTCAGTCCCATGGTGAGCTCGGGCATGGCTAATAAGTGCGGTTATCTGGAAAAATTTAGTGGCGGTGCTTATTTCTCCGTAAATCGGGTCGAGCCAGCTCACCAAGATGTGAGAAATTTCACACCAGAGACTTGCACCGATCACACGCGATACCAATTAAAAACAAATCACGTGTACACGAGTGGCTGATAAACTGTATAGATCTCGGAATTGGCCGAGCGTATCTAGCAAAGGTGTACGCATCGACCCCCCACTGTCCTCAAGAATGGGCTGTATGTCGACCATCTCACCGCGCAGACCTCCATCACTGACCTACTTCTGCCTCAGCCAACAAACCTCGTGGACTTCAAGCTGCTCGCAAGCTCCGCACAGACCGTCGCGCAAACCGCTGGGTATATATGCGTCTCTCCATTGGTACACCCTCCAATCTCACGTCCTGTTTATGTAGGCCGACAAGGGATACAAGAAACGTGCCCTCGGTAACGTCTTCAAAACCTCACCCACCGGAGGATCATCACATGCAAAGGGCATCGTCCTCGAGAAAGTCGGTGTCGAGGCAAAGCAACCCAACTCTGCCATCCGCAAATGTGTCCGTGTACAGTTGATCAAGAACGGTAAAAAGGTCACGGCATTCGTGCCCGTTCGTCTGTTCGCTTTACATCGCGTAACTATATCTGATCGTCTGTGTGCAAGAATGACGGTTGCCTCAACTTTGTCGACGAAAACGACGAAGTACTCATCTCTGGTTTCGGTCGCAGTGGCAAAGCCAAGGGTGATATTCCTGGTGTACGTTTCAAAGTTGTGAAAGTATCTGGTGTTGGTCTTCTCGCACTTTGGAAAGAGAAAAAAGTATTTCGACTGGCTCACTTCACGGCCTATTCGCTCATGATTATCTCATTAGGAAAAGCCTCGGTCATGAGGAACGATTGCTCGCCGGCTGTCTCGTGCTACTTAGGCTATGAACATGCATGTATCACCCACGAATATGCTCTTTTCATATCAAGGAGATGTTGGTGCGAACGATGAATGCGGTTAAATATCAACAATCGGGAGATAATTAGTAAGAGGGTAACGTTAACAATAGCATTGAATTCCTTGACCATCATGCATCATGAGTGTCCTGAACATCATATAGCTGTCATCCCCCGTCCCTGCATGTACTTTTTCAAATCTCTCATCAGCTCCAGTTGCTCCTCGACGGTCAGCCCGCTGACGATCATCTGTAGTATGGATCCTACGGTGACGTGGTGTTCCCGAATCAAGCTGCTGTAGTACACGTAGGTGAATACTCCCATCAGGAACCTGCAATTACGTCAGTTTCGAGGCACGCGATGACGACATTGGCGTACTGGCAATCCATGCGATCTGTCATGCCGCCATGTCCCGGAATGCTGTGACCAAAGTCCTTGATGTCGAATGCGCGTTTAAAGCCAGAAGCAAAGAAGCCTCCGAAAGGAGCAACCAGGGAAGCAAAGATAGCAAAGACGAGTAGATGAAGTTGATAGGGGACATATGGAATGACTGTGACAGGGCGACCAAGCTATGAATACAATGATTAACCTCCGAACACCAATAAAAGCACAGCACGCACAAGTTGTGACAAAAAGACCCTCAACGGAGTCCAAATCTCCCATTCTTGGGCGACAAAGACAGGGTTAGGAACGCATTGCACGTTGCTCCATACACTAACACCAAGGTCGTGGACGGGACAAATCATGTACTTGAATCGCATGAAGTAAGTTCCCCAGACCACACTAAAGATGAGAGTGCTCCAGAAAGCACCAACGAATCCCTCCACCGTTTTTTTTGGGGAGAGCTTGATCAATGGGGTACGTCCAAGGGTGATACCCCAGATGTAAGCGAACACATCGTTGCAAATGACCAGGGATGCAGGGACGAAGAACCAGATCAGTCCCTCCAAAATATTGTTGATGATGAAGTGACTGCAAATGTTTCAGACAAAGACTCACATCAAGACGGGGAGCCTACCTGGACACCACAATCAAGAGTAGGCTCATGTGGACCCAGCAAAATAGACCAAACTGCTGCTTCAGATAACCCCGCTTGAGAGACAAGACGAAGCCCATGAAACCAATGGTGTAAAGCGTAAAGCTAATCATACGATGGTTGGTGGCGAAAGGAAGTAATTGCCCGTCAGTGAACACGACGTGCTTTAAGGAAACATCAGCACAAGGACACGGGCAAAGCATAGCAAGTTAAACCTTGAAGTAATAGATAATGCTTTCACCGTATAAAAAGTAGTTTGTCACGGCGAAGAAATACCAGTTGAGAGTCTTGCTCCAAGGATCCTTGTGTCCTTTTACTGTGAATTCTGCAGTCTCGGGAGACATGTCCTTGAGCGAAAAGAGGGCAGTGACTTCGCGATAAACGAGGGTCTGGCATAGCATGACAAGGATAATCAAATACGCGTGACCCATGAGCAGAAGACCTGAATTGATGTCAACACTGGGCTCGTCAAAGGACTACGGCCAGCCTTACCCATAAACCCTCCGATCATGATGAACGTCCATAATGTCCTCGTGATAAGATTTTGTCGTTTCTTCGTACGCTCGGCTTCTTGAACATCCTGTTTCGTCTTCACGGCAAGCTCTACATCCGTTCGTACCGGTGAGGAAGCAAGTTCACTCAGTTCCGTGACAGGTTTTGAGTGTGCCTCCGCCAATTTAGGATTTGACGCTGTTGTCGTCGGACGATCAATTGGACAGAGACACCGCGGAATCACCACAACGTACCGTCCGATTTGAGAGACGTAGACACGTTATTGCTCGATTCCGGAGGGGGTCGTGGGGGCTCTGGGGTTGGAGACACATCGTCTTGGTCGGTTTCGACGCTGGACTCGAGTGGTGCATGCTCGGCCTCTGACGAGAGGGGCTCCTCGTTTGCCGAAGCCGCGGAATGTGCAATGGACTGCTCCAACGAAGGAGTGCTCCTGGACGAGTTCTCTGCTGTCGAGGCCTTGGCCGCGGCCTTTGCTTGCTTGCGCTTTTCTGTGCGGGCGTGTTTTTGCAGCTTCTTGATTTGTGACTTGGACAACTTGGGTCTCTCGGCGCTATTCGGTGCGATGAGTTACAGTTACGAGTATTCGACTGAGGAGGGAAGAACGAACGTGTCAGACGAAGGCTGTGCGTGGTCTTCCTCGAGGAGCTCCTCTTCGGGCTCCTCCACGTCCTCGACTGCGAGGGCCGCAAAGGCTGACCTGGATGCGAACTGGCCTGCAGGGGTGGGCTGAGAGATCATTGTGTAGGTAGGAGGAGGAGGGGCAAATGGCGCGTGGAAGTGAATATGTAACTGGGTCCTTAAGAAAACCCCGGAGCGTAAAAACTCCGCTCGTGTGACTTGTCCCGTAGATGCAGCGTGTCTAAGTATCTAGCTAGCTAGCATTATATATGTATTCGTATTAGAATGCAGGTATCAGTCGAGTCAAAGCATGAATAATGATATAACATTGGCCTCGACTCAGAACTTCCAGTCTTCCTCTGCCTCCATGGCCCACGGAACTGGGGTGCAAATCGTCAGCCAGCGAATGAATGTCAACGCAGAGGGGCCGCCTACATTTGTTGAGCAGCGTCTTGGAGAATATTTTCTCAATGGGCACATCATGCTTCTTGCACCATGCGGCAGTAATCCTGCACAAGACGTCAGCAGTCCGCTCGACGGAGAACAAGACACCAATCACCGAGGATCTAAGTAGTTAATCTTACTATAATATTTTGAACGCTGGGTCAACAAATCGCGCGCGCGATGAGGTACAAAACATAACCAACCTCGTGCCCAGTGCAACTTCTTTCCCAGCCTCGCGATCATCCATTTGTAGCTTGAACGTCTTGATCCTCTCGTCTAGCTTCTGGATGGCCTCTTCAATCTTCTCCACGGAACGCTCTCTCTTTAGAACCGCCTTGCCCGTCCCTCGTTCCTTGCCAAGCCGCTTGTAGTCAGCATTGATCACGGCAATCCGGTCTTTCAAGACAGAGTCATCCAGAGGTTGCCCTCCTTCCTCCGCGAGTTTCTCGTTGTCTTTGGAAAACTTCTTCTCCGCCTTCTCCACATCCTTCTTTCTCAGCGATTCCTCGTGTTCTTCAATCCAATCGTCATCTATGTCTGACTCGTCTTCAGCGTAAAGCTTGTTTTTCTTGTATTTCGTATCGAGATTGAAGAGGACATGACGCAGCTTCATCCGGTCATACTTGAAAGAACGGAGCTAGAAACAACCATGTCAGTTTGCATGCATCACCATGACAAGCATGATATACGTACTCGATCGCGCATCTTACCCATGGATTGCTCATGCGTCTTTGGTGCGCTCCTCTGATGGTTACAAAGTATAGCAACCATGCGGTTGGCGTGATTGTACGCATTCAGCTTCTCTTGCACCGTGGCGTTCTTTGGTGTGCCCTCGTCTAGCTGCTCCTGGAATGTTATGGATGCGTTATAAGTACGGAACACCTTGGCCGTCAACCCTTTCATATACGAGGCAAGGTGTTTGTTGAGAAGCGATGTCTGCAAAGTTTGTCAGGATTAGTTTGCACGACCGAGCCAATTTGTCAATTACATTAACGCGATCGAACAAATTATCGCTTTCAACCTTATTCTCCTTGAACAAACGAATGTTCTTGAAGACCTGTGCCTCCACGGCAACGCGGTTGTAGTATCGGATCGAGTCTTTACCGAGGAAATCAAAGACAATGAAATTGGGTGCTTCCAACGTGACGTGTTCGCAGCGCAACGAGCAACAACCGACTGTGTCTGCCTCGTCTTCACCCTTCTCGTTACCCGCACGAAGAGCCAGTTGATCGATAAAGTACATTGCAGTCGCTCGCTGCCTGTCTGCCATAACCTTGCTCTTCAAGTCGGCTTGGTAGTCCGTACGGATTCTTGCGACGTGACTCTGCCACGAAGTGAGAACTTTTCTCTCGAAGAACGATGTCAGCCTTTTACCTTGAGTTCACGAGCTTTTTCAAACTTCGACATATCGCTCTGGCCCTTCAATGAGCTGCCCGCGGCCAAAAATACATACTTGTAATTGCCATTGACATTCTCAACCCAGTTGGCGAGCCACGTCACCGTTTTATCGTGTACGACTCCTTTCCAGTTCCCCGACATGTTGGGAACCGGTATAGGAACACCCTCCCCAATATTGAGGGTGATGTCTTCCGGCCGAACGCGGAACTGTTCCATGCGTCAGTGGTTTGCACCCCGTTTAAACTAGGGTCAGCGTAGGGGTCTTACTTTCAAAGCCCCCTTCTTGGGGTGATCGCCACGGCCACGGAACAGTCCTGGAGGCTCCACGCGGAAGTTACCAACCTTTTCCTTACGGCCGTCGAGGAGACACGTCATGTATTTCTCCTCCATCGCATCCTTTTGCTTCTTGAGCTCTTTCTTCTCCGCAGCACTCATCGCTTTCTTCTTAGCTTTTTCTGCTTCAAAATATTCAAATATGGGGCGGAAGTCGCAAAGGTCAAACTCTGCTATTTTAACCTTGTTGCGCTATTGAATGTGTCACAACGCAGCTACTGCAAATAAGTAAACAAAGCTTACGGGAGGATGGTCCTTGAGAACCTTGAGCCAATCGTCGAAGAAATTCTTGTTGAACGTCTTGTCCTGAGCATGATCTGTCTCTAACATAGCCGCATAAAAGCCGGCGACTTCCTCGGACTCGGTCGGGAGGTCGACCTCCTTGCCTGAGTTGGATCGTCAGCGTCGCTTGGAGGGACACGAGAAACAACTGGATTGGGACCTTTGTATTTCATCTTCACATGTGAGGGAAGCTGTTCGTAAGGAGGTGGAAATATGACGCCGTTATGCTCGAGGGTCTGCCATTTGTCCTCGCCATCTCCGTTGGCTTGTTCCTGCCACCACCGGAAGACTTCCTCGGGCTCCTCCTCCTCTTTCTTCTTCCCCTTCTTTTTTACCTGAGGGGTTTCGGAAGGAGCATCTTCGTCTTTGACCTTCTTGTTGGAGGCTCTCTTTCGCTTTGGTTGTACATCCTTCATCTCTACATCGCTCTCGGATTTGACCTTTACCTTGGCCGAGGAACGCTTCTTGGTCAAGGGCTCGTCGTCCGAAGCGGAGGATTCCTTGGGGTCAGATTCCTCGTCCTTCTTGATCTTCTTCTTTGGCGGCGCTTTAACCTTGCCGTTCGAGGCGCGCTTTCGCTTGGCTGCAGCAAGGGCAGCATCGGTATCATTCTCCAGCTTGCCATTGACAACGACGGGGCGCGATCTGCGGTGGGCGTTCTTGACTGGGGAGGACGCGAGGGGGACGTCGTCGTCATCGTCGCTGTCAGAAACTTGGGCTGGTGCACGTTTTCGCGGCCGTGATTTTCCGGGCGTCTGTACACCGTTCGCCTGGGACTAGTGGACAATTATAGGGGGGAGTCGAAATATACTGCGTCAAGCGGACACATACTAAAGGCATATCATCTTCGCTCATTGGGGAGTCGTCTGCATCGCCGTTGGAGTGGCCGTTGCCGTTGGCTGCGACGTGGGTGATGGCTCTAGCGCTGGTGAAAGCAGTGAGCGGTGTATCTTCGTCAGAGGACATTTGGCGTGTCTAAGAATATATAAAAAGTGTCTGAGCGAGTGAGGAGGGGAGGTCGAGGCAGACAAGAGAGGCAGAACGGCGCAGAGGAAAGACGAGTCAAGGAAGCTGCCTTCTTGCCGAGCTGTGACCGTTGAAATCACAAGTTCTGATGGCCCTGCCCTAACTACGGTCACGTGACCCGAGTGTGGCCGGGAACCCTCCTCCTCCTTTCCTACTGTACCCAGTCCACAACATGGCACAACCGCCGCTCTTCCGTGATCCCTGGGCCAAGAGAGACGCCTGGCGCAAGCACCCTGTGTTCTCCAACCGCGCCATGTTTTCCAGCATGTTTCCCGGCTTCGGGATAGCCGTGGTCGCGTTCACCACCTACGTTGTGTTTGACAACTTTTATCCCAAGGCGCAAGCCAAGCATTGATGCAGGTTAGTTCAGCTCATATATCACACAGGGCCGTCCCTCTCAGCACCCGCACTTTTGCATTCTAGATACTGTCCCTTTTCACTTTGTGCCAACACGCGACTTGTCCGTTGTAGCATCGTTATTATTCCAGGGGAGGCATCTTTCGCACAACCTTACCCTCGTTCCTGGCATGTACCTTGAGCTTCTCCAAGATGGGGGAATTGGACCATCGTCTGGGCGGTGTGCGGTTACCCGTCGACCAGTAGTATATGTCCCAGTCCGGCTCGTCGAGCAGCTGCGGTGACGGATGTCAGCCTGGTGTGTAAGAGATGCGCAGGAAAAGGGACGACGTGCCTTGTCGTATTCAGACAATTCCGCACTGGTCATCGTGGAGAGGTGGTCTCTGGCAAATGTGCTTAACAAAAGGTCGCTCTCGAGCGTGCCGCGTTTGCGTGACTGATACAGAAGGCGTGCCCGCGTTGTCTCGAGTGTCTCGTTTGGACGGGGGAGAGGCTCGGGTGCGGGGGCGTCGGTGGGCGTGGTGGTGTTGGAGAGATGCTGGGGGGTGTGCGGGAGTGGCCAGGGGTCGGACGATGCCCTCGGAGGAGAGGCAAAGAGCGTACGGGCGTGTCGTCCAACGATGCGAGCGATTGGCGTCATGACCGTTATTCCCACAAATGACTAGTAACTAGCCTACAAGGTATCGCTTGTACACTTCACTGTTTGTTTCCTCCACATAATAATACCCCAATTTGTCCAAGAACTGCTGGAACTGTTCATGGTCGTGAGCAGGCACTTGGATCCCCGTCAAGACCCGGCCAACGTCTGGCGTGAACATTCAGTGGCGTGATGTGTGACACAAAGGTGAATGCCCCAACCTGCGCCGTGGTTGCGATAATGGAACAACGAGATATTCCATCCTTGACGAAGACCCTCCAAAAACTTTCGCAATGCCCCAGGCCGTTCAGGGAACTCTGAAGGGTGTGTTTGGACAAGCGGGCAAGGTAGAAGACGACGAACACACCGAATCTGAATAGACGTTCGTTAGGCACGATGGCGCAGCCCCCTACCATATACCTTGTGTGGCTTTTTGCCATCTCATCGTCGCTGATATCGAATCCCTTGAAACCTCGTTTCTGAATCTCATCCAACACTGCCGACACTTCTTTCGTTCGCGACGAGGATTCGAGCTTGAACGAAAGGAAGATGTGTGCAACATCCGGCGAGCGGTATCGATAGGCAAATTCGGTAATGGACCGAGGATATATGATCGAATGGAGTGCAATGAAACTATATTTGAGACTATGAAGCATGGACGACAAGACGGCGACAAGAATGTACCTTCCAGTTGCCTCCGGAACTTCCACACTCAATAAAGCTTCTCGACCTTCGCCGAGTTCCGCTCGCTCGGCGACGAACCGGAGGCGATCAAAGTTCATGTTTGCGCCGCTGACCACCACAACAAACTTTTGTTGTGCACCGACAAGTTTATTGGAGATGATGTGGTGCTTGAGGCCGGCAAGGCCGAGCGCCCCGGCTGGTTCAGTGATTGATCTGGTCTCTACAGCGACACAGTTGGAAGATGCCGGACGGCTGATCTTGGAAGCTTACCCTCGAAGATGTCCTTGATCGCAGCACAAAGCTCATCGTTATGGACGAGAACAATGTCGTCTAGGAGGCGCTGGCAAATGCGAAACGGCTCTGCACCGACCAGTCGGACGGCAGTACCATCGCTAAATGGACCGACTTCGGCCAGGGTCACGCGTTTTCCCTGTTTCAGACTTTGGCTCATGGCATCCGCGTCGACGGTTTCTACACCGTAGATTTTAGTTTTGGGGTTTCCGATGCGTTTTACGTATTCGGCGATGCCAGCAACTAGACCACCGCCGCCGATGGCAGCGAAGATACCATCCAGGCTGTCGGAATCAGGTACTTGTTTAAGAATTTCCATGGCCGTGGTGCCTTGACCGGCGATGACCAGAGGGTCATCGTAAGGGGGGACAAACGCAAGACCGTGTAAGGCGGCAAGACGAGCACACTCTGCCTTGGCCTCGTCAAAGTCGGATCCGTGGAGGACGACTTTTGCACCTAGACGTTGGACATTGGCGATCTTGATAGAGGGGGTGCCTTTTGGCATGACAATGGTGCAGGGAATGCCGAGCCTTGTTCCGGAGAGCGCGACGCCTTGCGCATGGTTGCCTGTAATGGGGGTGAGCACGGTCAAGGCGACACTATTTTGCAGGGATAGTCACCAGCACTGCATGTGATGACACCCTTCCACCTGTCTTCTTCGCGCATGTTTGCCATGAAGTTGTATGCGCCGCGAATTTTGAAACTGAAGACTTCCTGGAGGTCCTCACGTTTGAGCCATATGTGATTTCCGAGTTTTGCGCTGAGGTTGGGTGCGAAGACGAGGGGGGTTTCCTTGAGTATATCGTAGACCTTTGAGGTGAGGATGAGGCGGAGGTAATCGGGATCATTTGAAGGAAGCAAGAGGTGAGGGGCGAGGGAGGGGTAGACGAGGGGCTCTGGTGCATGGGAGGCGTATTCGAGGGTGGCCATGACCGATAAGAAATCGATCAAGGTAATCCGGCAGTTACCGGATACTTGCAATGCTAGCTACGTGAACACCGACGGCGGCGCGCTCTGCCCGATCCGTCGCCGTTGCCTGATGAGTCGCCGCGAGGACGACGGCCGCGGAAGCGCGGCGAGGGCACGCGTGAGGTCACGTGCACGCAGATAACTGAATGGGATGCGCGGCGGCGTCGGGCCCGGCGGCGATCGTCAGCGTCGCGGGCTGGCTGCTAGCGCACGCACGTGTGGCGCGGGATGTCGTGTACGCGGGGGGCGAGGCCGACTTCACAGCGCCGTCGGGGCGGGGGTGAAGGCGGGGATGATCGTGACGGGGTCGGGGGGGTGCGCTGGGCGGGATAGTGTGTTGGGAGCACGTCGGGTGGGGCGGCGAGGGCGGGATTAGGTGCAGGGCGGGGTGCGGGAGGGGGAGGAGGAAGAGGAGGAGAGAAGGAGAGTGAGAGATGCCAGCCCTAAATAAGTGAAGTGTAGACATTTGGTTTGCTCCGAACGTACACTTTTTCTAATTAAACCATGGCCCAGGCAGCGACGATGGGACCGCCCCTCTCACCGCGCGAGACCCGTCGCTCAGGCAGACGCTCCACACATTCCCTCTCAGCGAGCACCTCAAAGTCACCAGACTCGCCCGCGCCAGAACCCGCACCGAGAACCAAGGACGCATCGGCGCGCACCGCACCGCCGAACAACAACCCGAATGGCCGTACAAAACGTCCAAAGCAGGAGGACACCGACGAGCCCATCCCCCACAAGAATGCCCACGCAAACGGCAGCGCCCCCAACCACGCCAGCACAAACGGCAGGTCGAAGCGCAAAGGCAAGGAGAAAGAGAAACCCCCCTCAGCGGATCAGCCCGTCGAGCCTGCACCTTCAAAGCACTCCTCTGCCTCGGCCGGCACTGCAGAGCCGCAAGACGACGACGCCGAGGAGCAGGGCATCACGCGTTGCGTATGTGGTATGAATGGTCTGTTCCCCCCCCTCCTCTTGTCTCCAGCGCCGCATCCTCATCCCCTCCAGAGGACGACGCCGAGGGCGGTGAATTCATGGTCCAGTGTGAAACATGCAACGTCTGGCAGCACGGCCTCTGTATGGGCTTCGAGTCGGAGGCCCAACTCGCTGCAGCGGCCGACTACTACTGTGAACAGTGCAAACCAGAGCGCCACCAAGATCTACTCAAGTAGGTCTCACTCTGCTGTCTTATCGTAGTGACCTTACCTTTGTTCCTCTGCAGACGGCTCGCCAAGAAAACTCGCGAATCATCAACCCACTCCCGCAACACGACATCTCGCCTCTCTCGTTCTCACTCCCCTGCCCATCTTCTCAAACCACCAAAGAGGCGCAACACGATGAACAGTCGTGACGCTGCATTCGACGAAAGCTTAAAGGAGCTCATCGAGGCAACCGCCGCAGAGGCGGCGGCTGCGACAGAACCTCAAAAGCCCATCGCGAACGGCTGCACGAGCGGCCAGAGCGAGGTCCCTGACGATGAATCGAACAGTCGGAAAAAGCGCAAACGGGGGGAAGACGACGTGTGCGTATGGCGTGCCAGCACCCATCCAGGCCTGACTGACGTTGCCTTTCAGCCACCCCAAAAAGCGTACGAGATCAGCGTCGAGCGCCTCGGATGTCCCTGACGCGGCCGCCAACGCCGCGGCCGAGGAGCAGCCTCCGCCCCCAAAGCGCTCTGCGGGAGGTAAATCGGGTGGCTCGCGCAACCGGCGGGGAGGGCCACGGAAGACGGTGCCGCTGCAGCACGATGCCGTTGTTTCTGCAGAGGGGGAGGAAGGTATGTCGTCGTAAACGTTGGGCGATAACATGCCACGTGACGTCGACACCCAGGAACCGGTCCGAGCAAGCGATCAGCGCAAACGTCCCGCAGTCGAGCAAATCCTACGCCCAGACGACCCCCTCCAGCCTCTCATGCACCGAGCAGCGTGGCACAGGAGGGCGCGAACAAGCGAAATCACTCCGGCACAGGAGCGGCGACAAGCATTGCTACCGAGAATTCTCGTACATATCGCAGTTCCCATGCCTATGCAATCTCCCAACAGCCTCTCTTTACGTCATGGAACCTGCCAGACTATCTAGCCCACCTCGAACACATGCTCCCCACGGACATACCACGCCCGCTCGAAGTCCGCAGCCTCGCCGTCGGTCCTGGCGGCAGAGAGTCGATGGAGAGGACGACGGAAAGGGGGGTCAAGGTCAAGTGGCCAAGCAAGCGCATGAGCGTCGGAGACATGAACAAGCGTGTGCGCGCGCTTGTGGAATGGGTCGGCCGGGAGCAGGCGGGCGCGCTCGATCGGGGCCGTCGGAAAGAGGCTCTAGAAAGAGCCCTGAAAAGCAGCCCTGTGACGACGGACGGTGTGCCCTCCCAGTCGCCGATGCCCGAAGGGGGCCGCCGCGAGTCGCCGATGGTGGTTGACCAGAGCGCTGCACGTGCACATGTTGGTTCACTAGCGGTAGCAAAGCCCGCGCCGCCCCCCGACGCGCGTGTTCAGCAGTCGACCATGAAGTTGATGGAGGAACTAATGGAGGAGCTGATCAATTTCCAGGAACGCTTTGGGCCGGGGGTGAAAAGCAGAGAACGAGAGCGACGGCCAGCATCATGACTTTTTTTTTTTCTGTACGAGCCCACTCGGGTATCCTTTTTTTTTTTTTTTTTTTGTGTGTGTGTGTGTGTGTGTGTGTCAGGGTTACATATGAGACGTTTGTTTGGCAACACCCTCCAAGACAAACAAGAAGAACACCTGCGTGATGCGTGTTCCCTCGCCGGGCAGTTCGGAGGTTGGGGACGTCGATGGAGGCGACTACTCTACTCGCATGGGCGAGCTCTTTGACGGCGACGAGGACGGCGCAGACGACGACGAATTTGTCTACGACGGCGTGGACGCCGAGCACGTCTCCGCGACGAGCTACGGAGAGCAGCTGCGCGACGTGCTCGGGCCAGACTCGGACGCCTCGGACGTGTTCGAGGAGCGGGAGGTAGAGCGCTCCCTTGTCAGAGAAGACCAACAAGTCACCTCTCCGCGGTCGCCCTCCACCCAGCCCACGATGGCGTCTCCCCCCATAGAGCCGTTCTTACTGCCGACCATCTCCCGTCTCCGCTCATGCCCACCGAACGACTACACCTCACCCATAATCGGCTTTGCCTCCCCACCCTCCCGCGTCTCCGACTTTTCCGGAAGCTCCTCTCCTGGTCTAAACATCGAACGGGAGGTGTTCAAGTGGTCCGTGTTGCACCATGCAGGAGGCCAGCTCTACGGAAAACGTCCATCGAAAGCCGCCGTCGTCCTCGGCGCATCTGATCTAGGTTCACCCACCGTTCTGGCCTCCAATGGTCTCATTTGTGTAGGTACAGACACTGGGCGGATACTGGTCTTCGACTTCAAGCAGGCGCTATTAGGCGTGTGCGGCAGTGATACTTCAGGTTGCTCTCTCTTGCCTCGTGCGCCCATTCTACGCTCACGCTGTGAAAGCTAGCGCCGTAGGATCGACCTCCGCCCTCGCGCTGTCTCACGACCACACCTACGTTGCCTCCGGCCATGTCTCCGGCTATATCCAGATCTTCGACCTAAAGAATCCCCATACGCCAGCGCGTGTTGTTGCCCCGCCCTCCGTCCAAGCAGTCATGTCTGGGCGACATGAAGGACATCTCGCAGACTCCCGTATCATCAGCGTCAGCTTCGTCGCGGGTCGCCACACAGCCATCATCTCGGCTGATGAAAGTGGATTGGCCTTCTACCACAGCCTGGGCAAGGTTCTGTTCGTAGAGGCTTCAGACACCGTTCGCATCCTAGGGAACTACCCTCAAGAAATCAGTCGTGCTGCCATCTCTTCATCAACCCCAGACGGCATCCGGTCTTTCCGTCGTCGCAAACCCCGTAATACTCTCTTGGCCATGTCTACCTTACCATTGGGCACCGTCTCACATCCGACCGACACGTATCATATAGTCGCGCTCCTCACCGTTGGCAAGCTGGTGATCGTTGGTCTGAAGCCCTCACCGAAGACGTGGCTAAAGCGAGCTCGTCCAGACGACCCAGAATTATCCCTCTTTGAGCGAAGAAGAGGCGCGCTGGTGTGGTTTCCAAGCACTAGCACCTCTCACGAACCAAAAGACGCTGATGAAACACATCCGACGTTAGCCTACTCGTGGGGAAGAACCGTTCGCCTTTTGCGAGTTTCGGAAACGACCATCAAACAATCAGTATACAACTCTCGCACTAGCAAAACTCGCCAAGTGGACGTGGGGACACTCGTCTTCGAGGATGCCGGGACCTGGACGGTGGACGAGGTGATTCTTGCTCTACAATGGTTGAATTCAAACGTTCGTACATCGATTATCAGCAGAAAGCAATGAAATTTACCCTGTCCATTTCTGCAGCAACTCCTCGTCTTCACCGCAACCACGCTTAGCGTGTATGACGTTCGTAATTCCAAACTTGTTGAACATGTCTCATTCGATGCTTCGATGTTGGTACCACCATCGCTTGGTTCTACGTCAGATGGGTCGATGCCATATTCCGACTCCGTTAGCGACATCGCGCATAGTATACGGGCTTACAAGGGGAAAATATTTCTTTTGGTTAGTCATCGCAATCGAGCCCCGAGTGTAAACCTTACTCTTGTATAGTGTCGCGAGGAGCTTCGAGTCGGAACAATGTTAACCTGGGCTGATAAAATTCTGTCCTTGGTAGAGCAGGGTGATTTTCTGAGCGCCATTGACCTCACGCGTTCCTATTATACCGGGGAAGCACCTGGTAACCGCAATGGCCTACCGGATGCCATCGAACAGCAGAAAGCTGTCCTTGGGCAAAAGTTGCGTGAACTCATGGTGGCATCTGCGAGTTACGCCTTCTCCGAAGACAGGATGACGGATGGTACTCATTCCACCCCTGACGGAAGAGGCGTCGATCGCACATCTCTCTTCGAAGGCCTCGTTGCTAGTTGCGCCCGTTCCTGCATCACGCTCGATAACTACGATTTCCTGTTCGAAGATCTTTTCCAATATTTTGAAGATGCTGGAATAATTCGGATATACCTGGAACAGCTTGAGACATTTGTCCTAAGAGGCACTATCGATTTCGTGCCTCCGCGCATTACCCAGAGACTGGTGGCACTCCATGACGATTCTGGTCAACCTGCCCTAGCCGAACAAGTGATCTGGCATATCGACCCTTCGTGCCTAGACATCAACCAAGCTATCTGTCTTTGTCAAACATACCAACTTTGGGATGCCCTAATCTACGTGTACACCCGTGCGCTCCAGGACTACGTCGCCCCGATTGTGGAGCTAATCTCGCTTATCCGACAATTCCCGTCTCCTGGAGATCCGTCGGTTCCCGATGTCGGAGCAAGTGTGCAACGCACGAGTTCGTCTCTTCGACAGGCCTACAAGATCTTCCCTTACCTGATCAACGTTCTTAGTGGCCAGACCTATCCAAGTGGCGAACCTTTACCCCCTGATGAGGCTGAGCGCGCAAAAAACGATGTCTATGGGTTTATATTCAACGGAACATCCGCTGTTTGGCCCTCCGAAGGCGGTCATCTGATTCTCACCAGAAATGGAGCAGAGGCCCCGTACCCTTATGCCCGATTGTTTCTCCGCTTCGATGCGGAGTCCTTCCTGCACTCGCTGGACATCGCCTTCGAGGATTCGTTTCTCACAGATTCTCCTGACATCAATAGGCTGTCAATCGTGAAAATCTTGCTCGATATCGCGTCATCTCGAGACCTGCCTCTTTCCGCCATCACTTTTATCAACATTTTCGTAGCGCGCAACATCCCAAAGTATCCGCAATATGTCCACGTCGGAGATATCGATTCTCCCGTCCTTTATAATCTCCTCGTAACCCTCGCCACATCCCATGACCCTGAAACACGAGAAGATCGCCAGCTGGCTGCTGAGTATCTTCTATCAGCGTACACTCCCCGCGATTGCTCTGAAATAGAGAAAATTTTCGAGAAAGCAGGGTTTTACCGTATACTGCAAAATCGACGACGACACGAACACCAATGGACGCAGCTGTTGTCCACTTACTTACTTGACCCAAATTTGCAAAATGATTCACTGCTTCCCTATATAGAAGAAGTTCTTGATCTTTCAAAATCAGACAACCACAATGTTCTTCCCGAAGACATTCAGAGTGCGCTTTCAGAAGCCCTCGGCCACCTACTTTCACTTGACCTGCAATCGACTGCCACTCTTGTTGACAAGTTTGCCCCAAGTTTGCATGAAACGGCCCTCGATGTATTGCATCCTGCGGATGATCATCGACGTTATGATTACCTCCTTCACCTCCTTGACTCACAAACGGAAGACGCCCTTTCCCCCCATTCGTCAGATCGTTCACGTCTTACAAAACCCCTTCGTGTACTCTTCATCAAGCTACAATGTCGGTACATGCCCTCGAACGTCATCTCAACCTTGGATCGCATGCGGAGCGAACTTGAGTGGCCCGAGGTAGAACGAGTTTGCGAAGAAAACCAGGCGTATGGGGCAGTATTGTGGGTACTCAACCATCAAGGTCAACCGCGGGATGCGCTCGTAAGAGCGGAAGGCTTCGAGAAGCAGTTGACGCAAAAGATTGCCCGTGCTATCGTCGACGAAGAATCTAGCGCTAGCGATGCGGACATCGTCAAGGTGGTCAGTGCTCTGGAAGAGATTGGACGACGAGGCAGGAGCATATGTCTGGAGCATTCGAACGCATCGACCACGACTGCAACCCCACTGGAGGACATTTGGTTCCAGTTACTGAGCAGCCAACTCCACTCGGTGCAGGTTGTGTCCAATCTCCATGTGAGGGATGACATAGGTGGTCATCGGTTTAAGGCAACGGCCCTCTCAAGTTTGCGGGAACTGGTGCAGAACACGTTTGCGGCGTTGGTCACCATCAGCTCTACGCGCGCCGTCTCATTTCCACGTCTGTTCAAACGCCTGGTTGATCCCAGGCACTATGCGGACACTACCTCAGGCACACCGTACACGGAATTTAGGGCGATCCTGACGGGGATGTTGGAGTCTTATCGCAGTGATGGAGATATGCTATGCATTTCTCAAAAATTGCTCAATCGGGATATTTTTGACACTGTAGAAGAATACACGAAGGAGAAAATGAGGGGGAGGTCGGTGCAACAGTTCTGTTCACACTGCCATCAGGCATTACTGCAGCAGGAAGAATCAGATAGCATCAATCGGACAAAAGCCGGTATCATTGTCACTCGTACGGCTATTTACCACGCTTCCTGTCAACGTTAGTACATACATAACTGCATTCGAGATCCAATTCATGGTTCTTGTTGATGATCATTGAGACTCGTGGACGTCGAACTAAAGATAACTTACCATCTACAAGCTCGTTTTGAACCATTTGGGAGAGCTGAAGGTAACTCTCGACCAACGAAATGTCTATTCCCAAGGACTTTCCGTCCTGACCAAAAGCTTCAACGTCGATGATCATCTGAGTTCGGATGCGTTCCTCGTCGCGGTCATCGTCCTTGCTGGTGCTTGAACCACCAAAAATTCCCAAGGTCGACTTCTTTCCTTTCTTGAGACGTCTCAACGACTCCTCCGTCTTCCTCATCGCTGTCAAATACTGGATATACCTACAAGCGCCTGTTGAGCGAAACAGATATATCGACGCGCAGTGCCACTTACCTCTGGCAAACACAGTCAAACACTTCTGTGGCCGATTCCTTCAGTAGACTTGGCCGCAAACGGTCACCCGCAACACTCGAGCTGCCGATCCCAAAGAATGTCTTGACAGGGCGGAGGATCAACGGTACGAAATAACTGGGCTCGGTGGGCATGCGTTTGTTCGTCATCGCCCGAAACTGGGAAGGAATCGATCGAACAGGTAAAAGGGAATCGCATGCCCGTCTAGACAGCAGCTGGATGACTTGCTTTGTGACTTGTAGGGCGATAGAATTTAAAGAATTCAGCTGCTCTTTGAGCGCGTCTGTGTTACGATTGTCATTAAACGTCCTGGATTCCACGCCCGATCATGCATACCTTCTGGATCGACAGATATCTCCCGAGACGCTGCAAGCCCAGGTAATGCCGAGCTGATTTCTTCCCTCCACAGGTTCGACACTTGTCGTATCATAGTTTTGATGTCGACAAGGATGATGGTGTATTGTTTCAAGAGTTCATCTATAGCATTATTCTCGGGGATGGTTTCGGAAGACGCCTGTGGGGTCGATGAACGACTCTGATAAGCAGTCAGCTAGTATAGCGAAATAACGCATAATGATAGTGACCTTGTCAATCGGGGATGTGGCTTGTACAGAAGTTTCCGCTTGAGGGAGGGCAACTTCAAGCCAGATTTTGTACCTACTCAGGAGCTGAAGGTTTTGGTGGGCACAAATCGAGTGATGCTTTAATATTCCATACCTGTAGTGTCAACCGCCAGAAACGGTGAGCCAAGTCTGGAATGAAAACTTCTCCACTCCAGCAAGAATTCATAGCAGTCCACACGCTCTCCGACTGAGGCATCAAAAAGATAGATTGCCCTAAACCCGATTCCGTAAAATTGCGCAACGGGACCAGCATGCTGCTCACCAACGCTAGTAAGATTAGTGCTGATGACAACAGTACTCAAGTTATCTTCTAATTTGCCGATGATGTCCTTCCAGCGTAGTTGGAAGTAGACTGGCAACTGCCAACGTTTGTTGAATGACACAAAGACTGGATGACACCTCATCGCTTGAACTGATTTTACAGAAGGTGCCATGAATTCAAGTGCGCGAATGAATGTATGCGCTGCGGCATGACGCTGGGACACCAGTAAAACGCAATTACCATTGTTGACAAAGCAATTGCTTACCTTCAAGAATTCGTCTGGTTTGCCTGCGGCAAAAACTTCCGACCCCAATTCATCCATGATTACCTGTCCAATTTCAGGCCAGACTACATTTGCCATGATATCGAAGCCTTCATATGTGTGCGTCTTCGTTTCGATGCCAATCGGCAATGCAGAGGTCGAATCTACGCGCGTTGAAGTGCTTTTGACTACCGAAACTTGTTCTGCTATTTGCATTATGCGTCGGAGATCTCGATCGATAAATCGAAGTATTTGATTGAATAATTTTGCCAGAGGATCGTTGGAACCATCCAGATATGGTACAGCATCCTTGGATTCGAATTTGGATGACAAGGCGGTATGCGGAGTATATGGTGTTCGGGGTAGAAGGGAGGTGCTTGGAGGAGCACGATTTGGTAGAGGAGTGTGGGGTATGATTGGTGAATGTGAGGCAGCCAGTGCGTCTGCATGTATTGACTAAAGACATGAACATATTCGTATTTTCCTACAGACGGCCACCAACTAACCTTTTTGATAAATGGCAAGACAACGGCCCTTTTGATTATATCTTCCGCAGACCTCCAAAGAGCCAGACAATCGTAAACACGTAAACACTCTGTCAGGTCCGCGACTAGTTTGGCTCTCTCAGATTCTGGTGGTGTCTTGCCATCATGAGACCCCGTCAAAGCGGCCAGTGTGCTCAAAAACAAATGGTCTAGATCAGATGTCAAAGTATCTCTGATTCTGTCAATGCTCTGTGACGGTAAATGTTCAACTGCCTCTCTGATGAGCTGAATATCAACGAACCCACTGGATCTCCTCGACGTATGCACAGTCTTCTGCCCGTGCCTTGGAGACGAGATAAAGAAGTTGACTATACTCGGTTGCAACTCTGGAAAGGTGTTTGCCTCGGCTGCCCCGGGTTCTTGGAGAGCGGTAAAAAGAATTCTGGTCCGGAAGAATGTGCATACCTTCCAGAACTGGCTTCCGTCGTCCCGGAGATGTGAGGAGGAATATCCATGTGGTTGGGTTTCGAGATTAGCAAAAGAGATTCAAGTCGTGTAACAGATTCGGATATCTTGAGGAGATGGTGAAGCAACGCCTGAAATGAATAATCATCGTGACGGTACTGCAAATATGGGAGGATGTAAACCTTTTCGTCACGCAAGGTTGACCTTGCATCCAATTTATCCTGTATCGCGTTTTGAATATTCTGGAGACTTTGGCGAGCAACCTATTGGTAAGTTGATTGGTTTCCACGCGCTCTCCACGTCTTGAAGTACCTGTATCTGTTCCCTGAGGCCATTTAAAGGTGCTTTAAGTCTGGTCATCCTCACGCCCTCCCCTCGCAGGTCCGTGCTTAGGCTGATAAAATCTTCGTAGTCGTCATTGATCAAAAGGACCAGTTCTTCCTTGAGGGAAGACAGGTATTCTCTGAGTTCCGTTCGAAGTTCAGGGAGCGACGTGTACGAGCGAGAAAGAAGAAACTGTTCTACATCGAACGTCTCAGCAGCCAAGAACTCGTTATCATGGGACAAAGGAACATATAAGGGCAAGTTCGACTGTGACAAGTGCTCCTTGCTGGATAGTCGATGAGAAGGCGAGCTTATTGACCGCTCGCGAGCTTCAAGTTCTTCCGCCAACCGCTCGAGCTGGTATGGATCTGAAAAACTTTGACGCGTTTGGCCAGTCATGTTAGTGCGGAAGATACTTCCGTTTATAACACGAGTAAACAAGAGTTGATCATACCAAACGCCGTCTTCGGCTGTGGAACCCGCCGGTCGGCCCTGGGCTTCCGCAGTGGAAAGTGGAGGATTTAGAAACTATGCAGTTGACGCCATCCCGTTTGCGATGTGGAGCGATAGCATCATATTCCATTCGGCAAGCTTAACTATAACTGATGACTCGACCGTCGATCCACCTAAAAGCAGGTGCACGCTCGACCGACGTAGGTCCTTGGGGAAAAGCGATACATACGACCTAAAGAAGATGATTCGACACAGCACCACTACCTGATTCTCCCCCATCGTCTACTTTTCTGATTCACTGACAGATGTAGTAGATACTACAGCGGAATTAAATCATTGGTGTGCCCTGCCTCGAACCAAATTGAAACGTTGATGCATTGATCATACCATGACCTCATCTACTTTGTTCCCGAAATTCAGTGCAAACTATATCTTAGCATTCCAGTTTTCTTCCTGGTTTCCTACATTTTCTTCCATCTCCATCAAATCAACAATCATCAGACCATTGGATCAGTCATTTAAAAACTATCTGGAGTCTGATGGGGTGTTTGTTCCCAAAGGATCTGAGGATATGTTGGTTCATCGCTTGCATTTCATCGAAAGCGAGGCTGACATCTAATCCGTAGTGCAGCCGAGAGCACGCTTTCAGACAACGATGACAATAGTAATACCTCTGATGGATCAGAATCGGGGGCTGCAGATTTCTCATTTCCGGAGCTCGACAAGGCAATACGAACTGCCATCAACGAATACCAGGCGGTCTTCCCAAAGTTGAACTTTTCCTCACCAAAGGTACGCATATGTCGCACCGATTGTGTCGTGCGCATTTATAGCGACAATAGGATGCGGCATGGATCCTGCCCATGTCCTCTCCCCTCAAGTGCACTTCTCCGGCTGATGTTTACTTGCTCCTGAAGTCGTCTGACTTTGTAACACATGATTTAAGCATCGAACACGTCTTTGAGGGGTGTGATGCAGACGACAAGCCACTATATGACCTCGAGCTCGTACTCAGAAAATGGTACCCGGTAGATCGAAGCAGAGAGGTTCGATGTTTCGTGAGAGATAACATACTTCTTGGTTTGTCCATTCACCGTTACAAGCCATACCTACTTCATGCACGTCTAGGGATCACGCAAAGAGACATGAATTTCTACGATTACATGAATGATCCTGTCACACAAACCCAGATCAAGTCAACAGTGGGTCATTTATGGGAAGAGAAAATCAAGGCCAGCTGGACCTTTACTGAGCCACACTGTACGCTTTTTCCGCTGAATATCCAAGTGGAGTGAGGCTGATTTTGTAATTTCAAACCACCAATAACTGTCCGCCAGACGTATTCGATCTCGTACTCACGCGTGACCTTTCTGGAGCACATGTTCTCGACCTTAACCCATACGCGCCGCGCACCGATCCACTGTTGTTCAGTTACGAAGAACTCAACGATATTTTCGTCCGAACAGCAAGCAAATCTAATGGAAATGCTGCCATTCTTGATCTCCCGGAGTTCCGTGTGGTAGATTCGCCAGTACATCCCGCTGCGACGCGTAATGCTCCAGCTCATCAACATAACATGATTCCTATTGAGGCTTTAAACCTCAGTGGAGGCAGGGATATAGCCGAATTTTCCGAGATATGGAGAGATGAAGTCAAGCGAGCCATGCAAGATGAGGATCCAAACTAATTAGTTAAATGTATAATAATGTTAAGCAATATTTCTGCAACTTTGCCATGTAGTCCATCGAGCATTTATGCTCGTCACGACTTCTCTTCGAGTCCGCTCAAGAATGCGAGCCATGTCTTCTTATCGATTACTCCCTCGTCTACAACCGGCGCTCATCAGACCCTATTATGCCAGAGTAAGTGAATAGCTTACAATTACCGTCGGCGTCCGTAACGACGACATATCGAGCCCCGAGTTTAACAAAGAACCGATGAAGGAGCTCCAACGGTGCATGCGATTGAATGGTGAGTGGCGCCTGAAAACGGATGATAATTCAAATATTCATCATCGAACCTCCAAGAATAATATCGCTGACCTCATCCATGAAAACGCCAAAGTCAAATAGATCTTCGCCTGCCACGATCCTGCTTTCGATTGACAAGGTCGTAGCGTCACGGTCCCTACGAAACCTGCGTGGCTGAAAATTGATTTCCTCGTCGGCATCCTCCGCAACAATGGCTGTAGACAACTTTCAGGATAGACAGAGAAACGAGCGGAATGACCTACCAAGTGCATGCTCGAGCTCACTTGCGCCAATGTAACCTACCATGCGCATTTGACCGCTGTTTCCCGTCGGACGCAGAACGGGAAAGCCGTTGTCGTCATGTCCAGCAAGGAGTAATGCTTGTAGTTGATCTCGAAGACTTTTGACAGTATTTGGGACATCAACTCGGATGACCTCTGCGCTGCGATCTGTCTGTCTATCTATGAAAAATCATTCCAAAAAAGGGGAGAGGGACATACGACATCGTTAATCGAAAGATGCGCCCAAAGATACTCGCACTTGGCATCCAAATATGGGAGCTGCGACAAACTAGAGAGTACCATGAACACGAATAGTGAAGCAATCATGGTGCTGAAGACTGAATAACTCACTCAATGACTAGATCATAAATTCCCTTGGGTTCCAGTGCATCGGCAACAGTTTTCGCTACCAAGACAGCCAACATGACTGGTACAGCATATGTAAGTGTATCCGTCAGTTCAAACATAATAACTGCAAGCGAAACTGTTGTACGCTGTCGACGATATCATGGTTAACTGCCTTAGATAAAGAATGAGTAAGTGAAGATGCAAACCGTGACACCAGATAATGCTGCGGCGGCACCAACCATGGCATAAAGCCCTGGTACCACGCAGTCCGCGTCGCCATTACAGACAGAAAAAACGGGAATGTCTGGGTGACGCCACCGTAGATGACGAATAGTGATACCGAGGATACGTCCAGCACAAGCGCCAACACCGAGCGTCGGGACGAAGATGCCAGCGGGAAGCTTAATACCAAAGGTGATGATTGTCAGTGCACCTTTCATGAACATGGCCACTAAAATCGCTTGGACAACCGGCCAGACTTGTCGCCAGTCTGCTGGGTTTGGAACACATAGACTCGAGCGACTCTCTGTACCATCCGTGTGGCACTCGGAAAAAAGCATGTAGACAAGTTCTGTCCCTCCCATGCGAGTATACGGGTTCAGAAAACAAAACATCGCAGTTACAAGAGTAACCTAACATCATCAGCGAAAACCGGACGAGCGCATTCTGAAACTTACCAGGATGACTTCTAGGACGGGATGCGATCTCAGCCATGTATTACTGCGGACATAGCGGCTCCAGCGGTAGTTTAGCTTCGAGAAATATGCCCCATATACGCCCTTGACAAGAGTTCACAAGAGCTGCAAGGTAACGGTAAAGAGAACACACCCCGAAGACTCCCAGAAGCACGAAGAAAACAAGTTCGTATGCATGCCAATCCTGTGGTTACCTCAGACATGTATGCAAGGAACTAGACGAAACGCACCTTGTCGTAGGTTACTTGAAAGAGCACAATCTTTCCAGTTCCAAAAGGATCAAGGAATCTCAAGGTGATGGCCGCAATCATCGCACAGAAAAAGCTGACGGAGAATGGATCACGCTGTATTCACTGCGGATGGACAACCTTACCTTCTCCACATCACCTAAGGGAACAACTGGTCAGCTTACAATGGCCGCCAGTTAAAATAAATCACTACTTTCGGTGGGAAGTAATACGAAACCTCCTCCAAGCTGAACAAAGTACCCCCAATGGGTGCCCCGAAAGCAACTGCAACCCCGGCAGCACAAGCTGCGCTGAGAATCTCACGACGCTTTGCTGTTTAATATCAACATGTTAATGCGCCTGTCTGCGAAAACGAGACTGACCTTCATTGTTTTCGTATTTACGGTGGAATCGACTAACAATATTCCCAATACAACTTGCAATATGAACAAAAGGTCCTTCCTTTCCTGATACATAATCAGCTAAGAATCACTAGGACAAAAAGCATACTGAGAACTAACCGAGTGACAGGCCCGATCCAACTGAGAGTGCCAAACCAAATGACTTCGTGAACAAGGTACGCGCACCAAGGTATCCATGAATTACAAAGCCTGTGTATGACATAAATACAGAATCGATGAAAGAACAAGTCGATGAAATAGACACCTGAAAGAATTGTTTTGATTTCTGGAATACCACTTCCTGCGGCCTTGTTTGAAGTTCAAACCAAATGTTCAAGCACCAAGAAATCTTTGGACACGTACATAATACATTACTTGGCGTTTTGCAGAATAATGAGAATGTTTGCTTTCCGTAATATCAAATTGGGGAGACAAAACTCCGGAATCCTTGCGGGTAGCGAATGAGGTCGATGCAGTCAGGTAAATAGTAAGAAGGGACGAAATTGTAGCCCATAAAACCTAGCAGCGAGAAAGTCAGGGACAGACGCATGTTTTGGGAAAGCGAACGCATACCGCGATACAAGTGTAGCTGATATATTCCACATAATCAATGCTAGCGGGACGCAGCAATGATGTTAAGGTAGCAGACCAGTCTACCCAATCAGAGCATCCACCTTCGTTCGTAGAACGCATAACATGAGCATTGGGACAACAAAAGCGCATCGCCTTCCACCACCCGGTAGTGCAATATCCGTATTTCACATCAAAGAACCACTGTTCGGATCGGACGACAAGGAAAGCAACAACGGCAGTCAAAAAACCGACGACCGTAACAATTATCCATCCGAGACTCTTGTCAAATGCCAAACGTAGATGGGAACGAACCGACTTTCCGTGCCTTAATCTGGAAAAGCGGACCGAATCTTTGATGGCATCATGCAGCCAGTCGATGGATGAAAAGGAGGTGTACCAAACGCGGAAACCGTTGATTCGGACATTGATATCCTCATTGGGGTTGGAAAACTTGGAACGAGCGAGATGTGCATCGTATGCAGAGATGCGTCTCTGAGAGAAACGGCGAGCGAGAGTAGCTCGCACGGAGCTTGGGCGAAGTGTAGATGAAATCGGCGTGGGAGGGAGAGAAAACGTCCCACGTGAGGTGAAGAGATTGGGTAACAGCGGAAGATTGAGACTGCTAGCGGTGCTCGATGGACGGCGCAATAGGGTAGATGCATGAACCGATCCGTAACCCCCATCATTAGGGAAATCATATAGCACAGTTGTCTCGTCGGGAGCATCAGCGTTGTCATGAGGATGACACGAAGAAGCAAGGTCGACACCACTCCCGATGCGAAGAAGGCGCTGTCTTCGCCAATCCACGGACGATGGGCTACTGAGCGGACCGGTTGGCTGGACTTCTTGAACCCCGATCTCGTCTTCCAACGACTGCAACGATGCGGAACGCTTGACGGGGGACGCCATTGTCGATGATCCGGACTGCAGAAACCAAAAAGACTGTCAGTTATATGAGTCACGATGAGTGCAAGGACTCACCCAGTGGGAGTCTGTTATGGTGAAAGGAAACCGATGTCAAGGCTGTCTCTCATACGGGGCACTTCGTTGAATACACACATAACCGGTCAGGGCAGTCAGTGTAGTTATATAAATAAAGCCAAACAAACATTTCCAGCATCGACAACAATGACGACGGCAGGCCTCGGTGTTCCCGTGAAGCTTTTGCATGAGTCTCTTGGCCACATCGTGACTGTGGAACTCAAAACTGGACAGCTTTATCGCGGAAAACTCGCGGAAGGTTGCATGTCTCACTTGTGTTGCATGACTGCTCTGATCGTCTTGTTGTGCTGCAGCTGAAGACAACCTCAACATTTCGCTGAAGGACATTACGGTTACTGGGCGCGATGGACGTGTCTCCCAGCTCGATCAGGTGTATATCAGGGGAAGCATGGTTAGATTCTTTATCGTGCCAGACATGCTCCAGAACGCTCCTATGTATGCTCGACTGTGCCGATTCGCGAAACTGTGGCTGAGAGTCTATAGGTTCAAACGAGTTGGCCCGAACGCCATGCGGGGACGCGGTATTGGTACGGCGCGTGGACGTGCAACCATCATGAGAGGTACGTTGATCTGATTTTCGGTGTGCAAGTCACATGCTCATGCTGTCTCGTCTGCAGCCAACGGTAATTACTAGAGCTTGGTGTGGATGTATGCTAATGATCGCTTTCCTCACAGCCCGTCGCGGTCGTGGGGTTCCCGCTGCCCGCGGAATTAGACGATGAACATCCACCACAAGAGACAAAAAATTCGCGACTAGTTTACGTTGCTGTACCATTTCCCTTGCATACCGACAATATATTGTGGGAACTAAAAGTCGGAAACCCGTCCCTTGAAGCTCCAGTCGCCCCCGTTTTCCTCGACCCACTTTCTAATGGGCTCTTGCTTTGGGCCGCCTTGCTCGCCCGTCAGAGGGTTCGTATCACCCTCAAAATCCGGCTGTAGGGGTGTTCTCGCATCGCGGTGGAGAGCGAGCCCCGTCTCTGCGTCGACGAGGGAGGGGGCTTGAGCGGCACGCTGGAGCTCTTCAAATTCTCGTTGCTGGTTTGGGGGGAGGGCAGGAGGGGAGGGCCTGGAGAATGCAGAGACGTGTCGTTGCGAGGACGGACCGAGACGGAGGAGGCGGAGGGGCAGGTGCATGGTGAACGTTCTGCAAAATGGCAGATTTTTGAATCTGACCAGGACCGGGCCGGGAGATGAGCGTGGGAAGATTTGTAAGAGGGCGAATTCATGGGAGCATCAATTTCCCACTGCCAGGCACGTTCACATGAACTTGTCCTCTTTCGGCACGATGACGGCACCGAGGTGCAGAGGACAATATTCAGACTCCGCACATGATTAACAGTCACGTGAAGATATTAAATCCCGTATGAGTAAAATAGCCGACCTGGTTGGCAGAAATTGCAGATCGCTTTCGAGCTCAATTTCCCCCCTCCCCCAAATGCATCCTTACTATTCCCCCTCTCTCTATGCCACCAACGTCATAGAAATAGCCAGCGACTCTCCCTTTCCCCCTCACTCCCTCTCCGCTCATACATCCGAACCCATGCTTGCTCTCCACCACCCCGAGCCCTTCTCTACAGCATCCATCTACAAGAAGCGCAAGATCGACCGCGCCTGTGATGCCTGTCGCCGTCGGAAGACAAAGTGTGACGGCCCTCGTATGGCAGACAACATCTGCACAAACTGCAAGCAAAATCGCAAGACATGCTCTTACGTGTTCGTACTATCCTCCCCTCCCCCTCCTTCTCGCTCAATCCTTCATCTGTAGCGAGGCTTCCAAGCCCAGAGGTCCCCCGAAGGCGTGAGTCCCTTGCCTGCCTTCACACAATGCAACTTACCTTTCCTGACAGCTACATTACCAGCTTGGAGGACAGACTGGAAAGGATGGAGGCACTCCTAAAGCGTGTGAGTGATGTTCCTGTCTGTCCACTGTCGAGGTGGCTTCTATTTCCCTGCGGTCCCTTGTCGACTCTGCCTTTGCTCAAACCGATGGTGACATCCTTTCCCATGCATCTCTGCTGCAGTGGCTCACAGCATTCAGAATGGACTCTAATGGATGTCTCTGTATAGCTCCGTCCAGACACCAATTTCACTGAAGAACTAGGCCCTCGTGTGATTCGTGACTCTTGGAAGACCGATGCGGAGCACCCTCGCTGCATATCCCCCCACGAAAAGTCAGCCTCACCCCCCACCTCGTCCTCCAGACCAAAAGGCTCGCCTTTGCAGTCCAGCACATTCCCCCCTCCAAACTCTGCATTCCCCTTGTCGTCCATCGTCACCCATAGCCGGCGTTCCGCAGCTACACCGCGGACTGACACGGATTTGTCATCAGATGGCTATACATCCTCGGATAGCGAAGAAGTTGGAGAGCTCAGCCTCTCGCGTGGAGTAAAACACCTGACAATTCGCGGGTTAGAACCTACTCATGATCATCGCTCCTTGACCGACAACCAGGTTCGCTTCCATGGCAAGAGTAGCTGCTTCAAGCTTATCGAACCGACTCGTAAACTAAGAGAAGAACATGTTAATCGCCTTGCTGGTGAAGATCGTAGCCCCTCGTCTCGCGATAGTATGAGTCCCGTCAATGCTGCAGCATCGCGCCGCCCCCAATTTTGGTCCACCCCATCTGTGAGTTTAAGAGGCCGTATCTAGTATATCTATAGATCTAATCAATTCAAACTTTTAGTGGGAACTTGCGTTCGAAGGCTTTCAGAATCGGCTCGAAGATCTGTCTTTTTCGCTTGTGGATGAATTCCCTCCTGTGGACCTTGCGGACAACTTGATCAAACTATACTTTGAGAATGTCAATCCTTTCGTACCTTTATTCCACCGCCCAACGTTTGAGCGGCAATGGAAAGAAGGCTTGCATCGTAAAGACACATGGTTTGGATGCCTCTGTCTATCTCTGTTCGCAGTCGCAAGCCGTTGGAGTGACGATCCCCGTGTACTTGAAGACGATAAATATGATATCCCCAAGGCTGAAAAATCGGCTGAAAAATACAATTGGCAGCGCGCCGGTTGGAGATTTTTCAATACCGCAGTTGGTATGTACGGCCCCCTGGCTACCATATAATGAAACCTCATGGTTACAGATGCTCATCGCGGCTCCCTCAGTCTCTTTCATCCAGCCGGTCTATTTGAAGTCCAAACAATGGCGGTCGGTGAAATGCAATAATCATCCGAGATTTTCTTTTGACGTCCGGCTAAACAGCTACTCGGCACGTTTCTGAGAGGCACCGCGTTTCATCCAGTTGCATGGCTTTTCATTAGCATCGGTCTCCGCAAAGCGCAGGACGTTGGAGCACATCGGAAGAAAATTTACGGGGATAGGCCGAGCATTGAAGGGGAGCTTTGGAAAAGAGCATTTTGGGTTCTTGTTCTTCTCGATCGAATGTCGAGTGCCGCTCTGGGTCGACCGTGCTGTTCTGGCGAGGAAGAGTGAGGTCGCGTTCTTGATCACAGCATTTTGACTAACCTCGTCGTGAAGCTTCGATGCAGAGCTTCCATTGGAAGTCGATGATGAGTACTGGGAATCAGAAGACAAGAAGAAGGCCTTTCAGCAACCTTCTAACACACCATCAAAGATAGCCGCCTTTAATTCACATCTTAAGTTAACAAAGATTGTAGCATATGCGATGAGAACAATTGTGCGTTGTCTCATTTCGTAAGCATCACTAACTGACACCATTGGCAAGTATGCCCTTGATAGATCAAAGTTACTTTTTAGCGCCGCGCGTCCGCGGTGGCAAGAAGTTTTAGCTCAACTAAATCATGCCATGACTGAATGGGTGGACTCGGTCCCAAGCCATTGTAAGCCACTTTTTATTTAGCAAACTCCATCTCGACTTCAATCTCCTGTCAGTGCGCTGGTCTCCTCACATGGAAGACCAACTATTCTCAGACCAGTCGGCAACGCTATACATCACGTACTACCTGATCCAGATAATCATATATCGCCCATTTTTGCCACCATCCCTGCTATCTGTTTTGAACATTACACCGCACTGCAACATGCCCATTCCGTGCATTGGAATTTGTGTCAACGCTAGCAAATGTGTTTCTCGCATCTTGAAGATTCAGATGAGCCGCGGTTACTCAAATGTCCCTGACCTCATTTTGGGTTCACATGTCTGTGCCGCAATTTTACTCATGAACTTCTGGGATTTGAAATGGCAAGAACGTAATCAAATGAGATGTGGAGCGTTTGAAGACATCAAATCCCCTCTGACGCTAGCGATGGCCGAGCTACTCGATGAGGTTTCGGTTTTCATCGAGGCATTGGAGACTGTCAAGCCTCGTTGGAGGAATGCAGAAATGTACATGTTAGCATTGGTTTTTCTTTCTTTTATTGAGTACTACACATTTACTGAACATGGAACCCCAGGAAGGAACTCAAATCCTCGCTTCCGCACACTCTTGGCGGCTATGAACCAAGCATCTCCTGCGCTGATCCCGTGGCGCGTTATTATGCTCCAGAGTTTGATGAACGCAGTTACCATAGTGTTACTTCATCAGACTACCCGATACTTGAAGACTTTCAAAATCCAGTATCCGACTATCGTATTGCTCCGCGGTCCACACCTACTGGCTACGACACGGTTGAGCCGTCCGCGAGCAGCCCTTATTTCTACGAGTTCCCCCATATCACTCGATGTCCCGTTCCAAGCACTCTTCCAATGCCTTCATTTCTTCGACACGATCAGCTCATGCAAGAGCAACTGAATGCGTATCGTTCACGACGGGATTACGATAAACTTTCCACTCATTCGACACCGGTTAGCGGACGGACATCGATAGCTAATGTACATTCTCGGAGTTCCCTGGTCGAAGACATGACGAGTAATTTTCGGGCTAGTGAATCAAGGTGTGTAGACTTGGCGTGCGAATACTGTCTGTTGCTTACTATTTTTCAGTCATGGTTGGGCAAGTGATTGGAATTATCACCCAACGTATACATACGGACCGAGTTTCTGACGAAGCGAGACCTCAACTGGACTTTTTCTCTTTCCTTCCTTCATATTACTTGTCCGTCAGGTGATGCGTTTACCCGCATAGATTGTTACGAATGATCATGAATTTATGTTCTGCTACCGTTCGCGGCCTAATCTTTCAATGATTCATCCACGCTAGTCCTACTTTACAAATGTTGTAGTCATATCATCTATTGCTGTCATGGAAGCGGTTCGCACATGTCAACTTTGGGAGGATTCGTCGAACACTCTCTTCTCGTTACAACCAAGAAGACAAGGCAAAGGCTCCTTCCTTAACCTTGCGTCGACTGGAACAAGGCCAAGTACGAGCATACGTATGGCCCAGGCGCATCCTTGGCAGACCAAGGCCATCTCGAGATGCCGCTGTTACATCCGTTCCTGTCCCTGTTTTCTTCATATGATCAGGAGAACGCGTAGATGTTGGTGGAGAAGCCGCGGGCCAAGCTACTTGCTCCGGTACAGGCTGGGCGAGACCCAACCTTCTATCGGCGGACCCGGAGCTTGCGAAACATGATAGAGACAAGGAATGAGACGTGAACCGGAGTTTACATACCCAAGAAGAAAGAAGAGAAACAGCAAGTGCATTAGACCGTGGCAGACAAGAGATCCTACATCTAGTCACGCATGGTGTAATGGCCAACTGCGACTCTACGTTGGCACCTGACACCAATGTTTTTTGAAGTGAATGGGTCTCACCTTTGATGTCATCATGTCTGAAATATTCCGGCAGTCGTCGCTTCCGCTTGAACCCGGGGATAAATGTCCTCACCAGGACGCGAGAAAAGCAGGCTGCAATTCCCATCGACTGGTAAATTTGGGGCAACGTCACCAAGTTGAACTGCCGCATTTGAATTCAATCACCGGGAGAGCTGAGCTGCTGCTATAGAAACCTCGTGGGATGCCACTTCAATGATGGCGAATCCACTTCGGGTTTCTCCAGCTCTAGGACAGTTTGTCAGCAGAACTACTCTGCGCGCATATTTATTGCTCGTTCATCCCACCGGGGAAATACACCTCTGTACGTCGACCAAAATATCGCCAGGTAAACGGGCAAGTGCTAAAAACGATCATGGTCGCCGGTTGGTTCTGCCAGCGCTTCGTCGTCAGCCGGAGTGTACTTGTGTTCCGAAGATGTTGCTCGAGCGTCGCGAATGGTCCGATCGATAGCTTTGCGACGAGAAAAGGTGGTTTGCATGACGAATGCGACAATGGCCTGCGTGACGTTTGAACCCAACACTCGGCGAAATACGGACGAGACTCACCAGCACCGTTGCCCCTAGCAAGACCCGTTCCTTCCACCGTTCGTCGCCCGCAATATCATCGAAATGAGGAGGAGGAGGACGCCTGTGTCTAAATCGTGTAGGATCCACGTGGCGCTCGCGATTCGTTAGTGCCTCGCCGGTGATGGCACTCTTGCCTCGTAATGCATCATACGCCTTAGATATAGACTGAAACCGGGCCTGAGCCATCTCTGCCGGGTAGTGGCGTGCGATGGGTGAATCTGGGTGGTAGATGCGAACGAGGTCATAGTCTGGCACACGTTTCAGCGACCGTTATGCATGCAAGTTGTGACTAACATCTCTGTTTTATCTGCTGCTGAGAGGCAGACCTAGGTAGGTGGAAGATCTGGTGCGGCTGCGGGTTTGAATGAGGCGGGAATGGAAATGGATTGGAACTTGTGGATGCAAGTCGAGCAAGGTAGCGAGCCATTTGAAAGGTGCGTGTGATAGTACGTATGTAACTACATTTTCTAAGACAATCGAGCAACGAGCACACCGCCGTTACGCGGGTCAACTTCGGTGGGTATCCTGTGCCTGTAACACGGCGTATGATTAGACCACAGATAAAAATTTGAAACTTGGACTACTTTTGCATGAGATCTTCGATAGCAGGCTTGATCTTGGCGACATGGCCATTGGAGTGCAATCCCTTTCCTAACATCATTATTGATATTGAGCGGCGTCCGCTGCTGCAGGTCACGACGAGACTTGCCAACAATGAGCCGAATCTCGGTGTCCCCTCTTCGCCGAGCTTCTTGGATGCTTTTCTCGACGTACGAAACTGCCTCTTTGACGTACAACCCGTGGAGATCAATTTCCCCAGGTTTACTGTCCTGTTGGCTGCCATGTGAGCGACGAACAGAGGAACGGCGGGACGCGACGTCGCACCAAATTATTCTCTGTCCCAGACCCCAAAAGGCATCCAATTGCGGCACGGCAGGTAGAGGGCGACACTCACGTCGAAATATCCAAGTGCTAGCCTCAGTATTAAGGCTCTCCATCGAACGCTCGTGCTTTCTTCCTTGTTCAGAAAGCTCCTTGGCAAGAGCGCGGTCACCCCGATCGTAGGCCTCGTGGCTCTGTTGAAAACATCGTGCCATCAAGTCGCCGTGCTCGTTCGCTTTAGCGCGCAGCGCCAAGTAATGCTCATCATGCTGGTTGACTTGATTCTGATCCTTGAGAGGCAGGTCATATATTACCAGTCGGGGTTACCAGGGGTAAAGAGTAGTACCTGGTGTGGTTTATGTTCGGGGCGAGGTTGGGCGTCCGCACTCACCTGGTGGGCCGCCCAGGGCTGCTGGTGTTCTACAGGAGGCGGTTCCTCGTGCGCTGTTGAACCGCAACAGAAGACCCTGACCAACGCCAGGAGAATATCCATCAAGCCAGCCATGATAGAACAGAACCTCGAGGCGTGCGAGTTGCTCAAAATTATCGACGCATGTACATAAATGATTAAGCGCATACACGCATCATAAAACACATTTCCCTTGACCGTACACCCTCTTCATATATCCAGCCCCACAAGGATGTACGCCGGATTTACCTGGAAAGGTGGTTTAGTCACAACGTTTCCACCGACGTACATGAGTGAGTGCAGGAGGTCGTTGAGCCCGCTAAACGACTTGTCCAGAACGATTACGAGTGCGGAACATTGCAAGTGTTCATCGGCGAGCTCCAAGAGGGCGACAATACTGCACGATTTCAAAATCAGTGGTACCCACAGCTAGCGGGAGCGGGATGCAAGGTTACCTTTCGCGAAGGCTGACGGCAGGGGCATTTTTACCATCGACGTACAATGTCTTGACATTCTCAGGTGATTCAAGGACGAACCCATCGAAAGTAGTGCTCATGTTTGGCGCGGAGACAACGACGCTTTTAGCAAAAGATAAAATGCTCAATCCGTTACGAGGAAAGATGTTCAAGAGAAGATCCAGAGCATCCTTTGAATGCTTGGTGAATATACCATGAGCACCACTCGCGTCGCCGTCATCCGGGGTCAATGGTGGTGTGAGAAGACTGCTGGGAGACTCTGATCTTCCGGGGATGGATCTTGGTGACACGGTGGTCGGGATTCGGACATCGGTGAAGTGATTACTAATCGGACTTGGTTTCTCGGGGGGAGAGGGTGAAAAAGATGAGTCGGGAGATTGGGAGATAAAAGGCGCCAGACCGCCTGTCACACAGTCTGACGACCCTCCATCCGGAGGGCATTTTGCGGTAGGGATGTCAAAAACGCCACTGCCACAAGGTCAGTTGTAAAATCACCGATAACAAAGGGACATACTCCGGGTCCGCCAGAGAACGTGGTGGAATAATAGTACATGTCGTCGGTGCCCTGAATGTGGCAGACGGCAAGCACGCTCGGAGAGTTGTCGCAAGTGAAAGCCCCATCCCCAACGGCATGACGGCCGTTGCTGGGTTGCAAATGTAAGCGACGAGGACGAGATGGGAATGGAAGTGTACGAACGTGGGGCAAAGACTAAATTGCTGTTTCGTATAATTGGAGACAGAAGACTGCGACATGTTGTTCCAACGTGACTGGTGAGATGAGTAGTGGAAGATACTAATACAATGAGCCACGGCAGAGAGCCTTTGAGGAAGAGAAAGTAGTTACTTTGATGGTGCTGGTAACGGTCTAAGCCGGTGCCTTGCCCAGCCGCCAGCTATAATGTCGGATACCGGATGTTCCACCCACCCCCCGGAAACCGCATCCGCCGACCACGACAAGCAAGTGCATCGGCGGGCCCATTTTGCGCACCGTGAAACACCCGCGAGGCGTTCAAGATTCTGTGCATTCATTTTCTCGACGGCCTTTCAAACGGCGGGCACGAGAACATGAACGGCAAGTAGAAGGGTGTCGGGGGGTCGCTGATGCAAGTTTAGGGCAGGCTGTGGGAGGGAAGGAAGTGCGATATGCACTGACCAACACAACCATCCATCACATCGACGTCGTCAATTCCGAGTACGGTGAGTATCACCCGTCCACCTTAACAACACAGGCCCCGTTGCGATATCCCCTGGGATCGGACGCTCTCTGGTTGCTCTCCGGATGGATGTAGTTCCTCCCAGTTGGATGTCGCGACCTATTGATCTCACACACAGAAAACTAACATGGCCGATGCTGCACGAGGTCGGGGTGGGTTTGGAAGAGGCCGCGGTGATCGTGGTCGTGGCCGTCGCGGCCCGCGTCGTGGCGCTCGCAAGGACGATGAAAAAGAATGGTTCGTAGCACGATCACTGCCCAAGGTTGCCATTCAACCATGCACTGCAGGGTTCCCGTCACCAAGCTCGGACGTCTGGTCAAAGATGGGAAAATCAAATCCATGGAGGAGATCTACCTCTTCTCGCTCCCCGTGAAAGAATACCAGATTGTCGACTCCTTCCTACCAAAGCTCAAGGATGAGGTCATGAAGATCATGCCTGTTCAAAAACAAACCCGCGCCGGCCAACGCACTCGTTTTAAAGCTTTCGTTGCCATCGGTGATTTCGATGGACATGTCGGTCTAGGTGTCAAATGCGCCAAGGAAGTCGCTACCGCCATTCGCGGCGCCATCATCCTCGCAAAATTGTCAGTGATTCCAGTGCGGAGAGGATATTGGGGCGCTGCTCTTGGTGAGCCCCACACGGTGCCATCCAAGGTCAGCGGCAAAGTCGGGTCGGTTATGTGCAGATTGATTCCGGCGCCGCGGGGTACTGGTATTGTGGCTGCTCCCGCATCGAAGCGACTGTTGCAGTTAGCCGGGGTGGAGGACTGCTACACCCAATCCAAGGGATCGACGGCCACGATGGGCAACTTTTTGAAGGCCACGTTTCTCGCTGTATGTCTCGCTCTTTCTTCCCTGTTACGCCACTCATGTTCATTGCAGATTACCAAAACATATGCATTCCTCACGCCCGACCTGTGGCGAGAAATACCGGTCACGAAGGTGCCTTATGACGAGCACAGCGCCCATTTGCAGCTCGCAGCTGGAAAGAAGGCATACTAGTTGTGCGAGGGACTTCGTTTTGTTGCTGTTATCGTAGTACTCCTAACCGATCGATTGTTATGCAAGACATTCGAAATTCCCGTTCTACATTTGTGATTGTCTAGCGTTGCAAAGTCTTTTTCGATGCCATTGCAAACAGTATTTGGAAAAAATAACCGACGCGGCGGGTTGAACAGCATTCTCCGAGCAGCCATCCAGAATGCCAGTCGATTATTTAGTCTCCGTCCCGCCCATCCTCACCCTGCTCCAAACTCTCCCCCATGCCGCCATCTCCCCGCTCGCTCGTTCTCGAGGACTTCCCGTCCTCGCCCTCGTCTGCGTGGAGGTAAGTCTATCTGTTTCTCCGCCCTGTTTACCCATAACTCTTTCTGCGCTACAGCTTTCGCTCCGGCTCACCCTCGCCGAGCTCGGCTACCCAAGATCATCCCTCCCCGCTCACTCCAGATTCCTGTTTCCCACATGCTCCCTCCATTGCCACCACAGATGAATTCACTTTCCAGATTGACTCCCGTCTTGACAAGATGACACAAAGGTCTTCACACATATTCCCAGTCATCCGTCTGCTTCCCCAGTCTTCTGTTCCATCTCCGGTAATAGACATTTTGTCTGAGGACGACACGAACGAGGCGCAGCTGCTCCTTTTGAATACGAACTCCCTGCCCAATCGCCCTTGCAGCATCCCTTGCGCACCATCCTCAGAAGACAATGCAAGCGACGATTTTTCATGGGAAGCAGCTGCTCATTCGCCCCATACGGATACCAATGAACTGCCTGACCCGTTGCGCTGCAGCCTGCTCATTCACGAAGTCAGTCTTCTTGTCGGATTGGTTGCAGATGACGACCATTCTTTGCCCGGAGACGGTGGTTCGCCTCTGTCAAAACGAGTCCCCGACATTCTACCCCCCACCAAATCTCTCGCGTCTCGCAAACACAAAGATTTTAGCATTCCATACCCTTCAGATAGCTCATCTACTTCAGTCCGCTCAAGCAGCAGTCTACCCGCCGATAATGCCATTCCAAACTTGCACTTCGAAAGGCCTCCTCCAGTCAGATCTGTGGACACTGCGACCCCAATCTCTCGTCACAGAGATGTTTATCCTATTCGCCCATCTCTGTCTCCCCACCGGCGGCAGGGACAAGTGTTTCTTCCGCCACCGCGTGACTCACGCAGACATGCAGTCCATCTGGACGAAGCCTTCACGCGCCCACGTGAACCTCCTCCGAAACCGACTCCAACTCCTACCTCCAATCGGTGTTCCTCACTAGATAGACTGGAACGCAGTTTGCTGAAGTTAGAGGCACATGCGCCCCCCAAACATCGCAAGTCGCAGTCCGAAGGGCAGCCGTCCGATCATGTCGTACAGAGGAAAGACAGGTGTCCGTCCCTTCCCCCTCCACGGCGCTTGAAGAAGCAACAACCGAAGCCCCATCCTGCGTATGCCTGTCAAGTGTCGAGTCCTCTGTCTTCGTCGAAATCGGTTCCTTTTGAAGAGTTTGCTGCACCGCGAATTTGTCCAGCTATCGTTCCCTTGGATAGCGTGCATCCTAAACCGGATATTACCCCTGGGTCGTTCATGGACATGGACATTCCCAATGTGGAGGCTCTGCCGAAACCTCGAGCCTCTTTTTCGAGTAAAACATTGAAAAACCTGGTCAGTGTCGCCAGGAGAGTGAGCCGAATGATCGGGTGGAGAAAAGTTCAGCGGGATCAAGTTCCAGGCCTTCAATGACTGCGTAAGAGCCGACTGCCTTCTATGTTATGCGCATGACTCGCAAGTGTAATCTGTCTTGGTCCCTCTTTGATGTATCTTTAATGACAAACTAGTTTTGTAGCCCATGTTACGATATTGTGTATTCTTTGCATTTTATCTGTCTGCTTACAGTAATGTCGATGTCTTACATTTTCCACTCCGCCGCCATCGCGCCATAATTATTGACTCTACACGGTAGGTAGCATTTCATTCTGGTGGCACTGAGACATCAAAGCGACTGTGGCCCTACTAGCAACTGTGAAAGGTGGAGAGACCGGCACCCTGGTCGTTCGCCAGTGGCGTTCTACGGAGTCTCCGGGCTACATTCTAGTCTGACTTGATCGTTCCTGACCAGAAACCGTTCTCGTTGGCTAACGTGATTTTTATGGTCTCTGATTGGAGGATTGAGAGCCAACAATTGTACTAGTAGCTGGCTGATCAAAACGAGCTAGACCGAATCTCTGCCATGTTGCTCGGGTACGTCTTGCAGGGCCGGCCCATACACTGATACCTCTGTTGCCGAAGCATGCCACTGTGGCGAACTCTGCCGATGAGTAAGCATTCATTCAATGACTCACATTCCTTGATGGGCCCGTCTCAGATTCTTACCTCGATGTGGAATTGGCATCCTCTGGAAAGCGATAAAAATGTGGCAGGGGTCATATTCTCATCGCGATTCTGTTTCTATGACTTTTTCAATCGTCTGCTCTATCGTCTCCAGGATCTGCCCTTCCACTATCTTGTCGACCATCGCCTATGTAATTGTTTTTGGATGCCCCGTCTACTTCGCCACCCGGTGTTTAGGCAATCCAAAGCACCCTGGCTCGTTGCCCCCAGGCCCTCCAGGATTACCGTGGATTGGCAATGTCATTGGTATTGACATGAATGCACCATGGTTAACATACCGCGAATGGGCAAAAACATACGGTAAAGTCACAAAAATAATATCAATACCGGCCCCTGAGCCACTGATGTTGCTGTCATTAGGCGATTTACTTTACTCTCGGTTGTTAGGCAAAGACATCATTATCATCAACTCCGAAAAAGTGGCAAAGGATATACTGGATAAAGGATCCTCGAATAATTCCAGCCGTCCCTACTTCATTACCAGCGAACTGTAAGAACATTTATTTTTGTATTAGAAAGTGGATTAGACAACATCATCTCTAGTTGCGGAATAGATTTCAATTCTGCTTTTTTGCCCTACGGTGATAGATGGCGACTTCACAGACGACTTCTCCACCAAACATTTCGCTGTGAGGCAGTTTCGAGGTTCCTGCCTTTTCATCATAAAAGGGCATGTAATTTTCTCAGGCGTCTGCTTCATACCCCAGAGGAATTTGATGAGCACATATACGAGTGTGTATTCTTGCGGGAAGTGATATGTATCAACTAAACTACTGCATCAAGGTACACAGCCTCCGTCATTCTGAGCAGTGCATATGATTACGATCCGCCAACTCGAGAAGATGAGCTGTTCAAACTCATCACAGAAGTGCAGGATATTGCATTGTCTGTTGTGCGTCCTGACGTCGCAATCATTGTCGCCACCTTCCCGATACGTGAGTGATTTCCGCACTTGTCTTGTTGTCCGGGCGTTTAATAGCTACTTCCAGTGTTAAAGCTCCCTGCATGGCTCCCAGGGATGTCATTTAAGAACGACATGGCAACCGCGAGTAAGCTCACAAATCGTTACGTCGAAGCGACATTTGAGTATGCCCTGCAGAGAGTGGTAAGGCGTTTGCTCTGTTTAGTGCTTCCTTAATATTACCTGCAGCGAGCCTGCAGCGCTACACCCTCCATAGTACACGATGCAGTACGAGGCATGGAAGAGAAGGGAACACTACCAGATTCAATGTGGATGAAAGGAGTTAAAGAGGCAGCTGCAACCGCCCTCTTGGGTATGGTCTATGTGCTTATAGGTTGTCAACCTCTTATTCGTACTATGTATTACAGCCGCATCGGAGACAGTACGTCACATATTGCATTTGCCATACTGCAAGTGACACCACGATCAAAAATACTTAGTCCCATTCGGTCTTGCTGACATTCTTTCTCATGATGATGATGAATCCTGGGGTACAAGAGAGAGCACAAATGCAGATCGACGCTGTGGTGGGGAAGAACAGGCTCCCGGAAATAGACGATCGACCCTTGTTACCTCTTGTGGATGCCATTTTTCGGGAATTGCTCAGATGTCACCCCGTTGTTCCTCTATGTGAGCTTTCTCTTTGATCCATTTCAAAGTGTGACTGACCCGCTCTAATTATGAAGCGGTTCCCCATGTTGCTGTGGATGACTACGCTTACAATGGATTTCGCATTCCAAAGGGCGAGTATTCCCTGCTCAAACAAATCAATTAAGTGTTTATTAATGCTCGACGATTCAGGTGCCATTATACTAACCAACTTATGGTTGGTGTTAACCAGCGGATGGTTTCAGACATTGTAGCCTTAATTTCTTTGAGCAACAGGTCGATGGCGCATAATGAGTCCATATACCCTAACTCTAATGCGTTCATTCCGGAACGGTTTCTCAATGACGATGGTTCTCTCAAACCTAATGATATCGAACACATCGCGTATGGGTTCGGAAGACGGATCTGCGTCGGAAGACACTTCGCAGATCGATCGGTGTGGTCTGTAATGGTCAAGGTTCTAGCGGTGTTCAAGATAATGAAGCCTGTAGACGAGAACGGGGCAGAACTTACAATCGAACCGAAGTTTTCGAGCGGACTCTCTTCGTGAGTAATTGGCACAATGTGATCATTTGCTTGGATCCGAATGTTAGGACTGATTTGTGCAGACGGCCTCTTCCATTCAAATGTAGGATTGTGCCCCGCATTCATGGGATGGATGTCGTGAAGCTGGAGGAACTGATCGTCGCTAGCACTCCTTAGAGTCTGCGTGCCTGATAACAGCGTTCCGATAAATATCCACGACCCAATCGTTGTGTATTTATAATGAGTATGCCACTTGTGTTGTTGATTATCCATGAGTGAAGTCGAGAGAGGCAACGAAGAGTGTACACATGTAACTACTCGGTCCGTGTTTATGTGGAGCAAAAAAATCTCCAGGGTATTGAATGTCACATTCTGAACAAAAAAATCTAAGGGCGAATAAATATGCTTAGCTTCAGACCCTTCTCACAATTAATGGGCACTGGCTGCCCTCCTTGAATTGTCCGACAATGTAGGGACGCGTAAGCACGCTAAACATTCAGAATGAACTAAATTATTTGTCTTAGGTAGAAGCAAGAGATCGCTTACATGTTAACTCTGTGGATTTTCTTGTCCGTCTCGGCAAAGGTGAAATTGGTCAAGAGTATGTACAAAAACGTCTTCATCTCGATCAATGAAAAGCGCATGCCGATGCAAGACTAAAAGGCGGCGGGTTAACGTGCATGCCGATAGAGGTCAAAGGCGAGGGACACACTCTAGGACCAGCAGAGAAGGTGAGAAGGTTGGAATAGAGCCCTGGCAGCACTTCAACAGCTTCAGGTAGATGATCCCAACGCTCAGGACTAATGATAGAAACCACCAGTGAGCACAATTTTGAAACCGTTAACCTCTGCATACTCACTCGAATTCCCATGCATTCTTGCCCCAAATCTCCTTGTCAAGATTGAAAGCCTCGACAGGCACATGAACAAAGTCCCCTTTCCGTACATGGATCGACCGAAGATCCGATAAACTTCCATCACGGAGATGTACAGGGTATGATGTTGGGATTTCGTCATCTTGAGTGGCAACGCGCAAAGATGAATGAACTGGTGGTGCGAGCCGCAATGACTCGCGAACTACGTTATTCAAGTAATGGTGGTTGGATAATTCAGTGTGCAATGTTTGAATTTCCTCAGTAGTCAAAGCCGATAATGGGGTTGATGGCGCTATGTCGAGTAGCTCAATACGAAGCCGGGTTTGAATTTCGGGATGACCAGCCAGAAAGAGCAGGGTCCACGTAAGCGCAAGGGAAGTAGTGTCAGAGCCCGCAAACATAAATGTGTTGATGTTGTGGAGTATGTCCTCGTCTGAGATCCGTTGATCGGGGGGTAGGTCTGTCGCCACGTTCGATTTCACTAGAGACCGTTGGACTGTGTTACTGTGTAACAAGAGAAAGCCACTCACGCAGCAGACTGAGTAAGTCTTTCCCAGTGTAACCTGTGCCATTCTTTTCGTCTTCTATGATCCTGGCCTTCTTTGACTGAATGAGCTTTCCGGCTACCCGGTTAATGACAGCCTGACAACGCTTTACAATCCTGACACGTTGATCTGGCTGGGTAAAAGTTATGCGAAAAGAACCTCACAATATCCTAGTTCCCACTTACAAATAAATCGTTCAGGACGGGGAAATATATACCGAGAATCAGTCGGATCCCATCGCCTTGCGCAAGTGCAAGATCGAACATATCCTTGTAAGCGCAAAATAGCTCATCAGATTCATTCTGGATGGCGTTGAAATGATAATCAAAACCTGGAGACCTGTCAGTTTGTCGTAGTCGCCCAACCGGGAGACCTCACCCGCCAAACCAATTACATCAAACGTAGCCCGACTGATCCAATGGTAAACGTCTATTTCAACGCCCTCCTCTTTGGTAGGAGACTTGTCCAAATGTTCTGACCATTTATCCCGGAGCTCACTTCCTTTGCGAAACACGAGAGGCACGAGGGCTCTCAGGTTTTGGATGGAAAATGCGGGAGTGGCTACGCGGCGCTGGCGTCTGTGGACTTGTCCTTCTGCGGCAAGCATGCCACAGCCAATGAGGCCTGCAATTAATCTACGCGACTGCCAAGGTTTCTCGTATACGACACTATTCTTCAACACATGAGACATGGAGACAGGGTCCAATGGCAGGAGACGTTCGTCCCACTGTGATGGAGTGCAGTGAGTCAAAAAATAACAACAATCGATCTCACCTACAGGCCCGACGCCCCTTATACGTATACTTCTGCCATACTTTCGAACGTAGTAAGCGTGCATCTTGGGAGACCTAGATGGACTGTGGAACAAGGATGAGTCCAAGTAGAACAGCAGGGTACCAAAAGTACACCTTACTCAAGGACAAAGGACATGTGGTTGCCAAACAGACTCCGTATAGGTGGTCCGGCCAGTCTCCAAAGTGGGTTGCCGCGGGCGGGTGTAAACACATTGTAGTATACGGCCCTACCAAGGACCAGAGCCAACGCAGTACAGACCAACGCTGGTCCAAGCATCGCCAGTTGTGTCAATTTGCAAGCCAAACGTAGCGTTTTCGAAGGTTCTATAGGGCTACACAAAGTTGTAGATAAGTAGAAGTCGCACAAAGAATGAGCGGGGTATCCGGGGCCTTTTATACATTAACAAAAGAACGACTACGGCTTAGTAAGGCTCTTGACTCCCCTAATACCCGACGGTCACACTCAAAGCTTGAAGCTTGAGATCTTGAGAACTTGAGTTCCGAGCTCGACTTTCGGCTTGACAAGTTGAACAATCAGTGAAACATATCCAGATATGGGGAATCTTCTGCAGTGGGCACTGCTCGTCCTACCAATCTACTACTAGAAGCCCGAAACAAAACTTGGGATAATGGGAAGTATCGACGGTGGCGATGGGAACTCGTCCAAGCTGACTGCATTAAGGCCTCTCCCAAGTGTCCCACCATCACCCTGTATGCTATTGCTCGTTCCCAAGGCGGTTGTACCTGAGGGACCGCACCCAGGGCCCCCACGCTTAGATCTGCATTTCTGGTTTTCGCCCAGTGTCGTTACACTGAGAGAGAGAAGCACGCCCTTGTTCGTCTGCATGCTCGTCGTTTCGGCGCGTCTCAGCTCAAATATCGAGTCTGCCTCGGTGAGACTCTCCCTATCATCCACATCTCCAAGGCTGTCCGACGACGTCAGAGATGATCTCCCTGATTCACCCCCATCTGAGGTCATATCCGGAGTCAAACTTGCCAGTGACTTGTCGTCCTCGTTCGCAGATTCGTAGTCCTGAAGACCATATTGCCCATGGAAATCCTCCAGTAATGTTTTTCGCGACGATTCGACTCTCGTCTTAAGGAACGACCATTGCGGCGTCAAACTCGTATAAGCAATGAAATACTAGCAATCACCTACCATGACCACAGCTTCATTGCTTGTTTGACTTTGACAATCCTCCTCACGCTCCTCCGGTATGCGATCCAAGACCGTGCGTCGTGATGGGACATAGAGTGCAACCGGCGAGAACTCCGACCAAGTCGTCTGTAGACATGGTGGCGGAGGAGAATACTGACGGCTGGGCTGCGCCTGGTCTGGACACGATTGACGATTGTGCAGAATCCGCGAGAGACTACAGATAGGCCAGACCTCGGAGAGACCTCGAAGTCGCCCTTTATTCAGAACGGATGGCGTGCGAGTCACTCCTGCCGATGTTTTCTCGTCGCGCAGAAACTTTTCTGGTTGGCCTACTTTGGTACACTGCTGTGGCAATTCACCTGCGTTCTTGACTTGCTTGGATTTCCGACTTCCGACACACTTCCAGCGTAGAGAGGTCGTTCTTTGTCCCGCGGCCTTCAGCTGCCTGCGTAGCAGTTCCCCTCCGATAATGAGACCGATCAGTGCACCTAGGATGAGGACGACCACGATGACCGCTGCCACGATATTCCCTGGTACATCGTCAAGTCGACTTGGTCCTCGAGGTTGCTTGTTCGCGGTTGGAAATCCAGACGGCTCAGGTGGAAGCACAACAGATCCGGTTGAAGTAGGGGAGACCAGAGATGACGGCGGGCTCGGAAGAACGATCGACGGTTGTAATGTTCCGTTCAGACTGCGTGGCTTGGCTTGTCCGCCATGCGAGGTTGAAGGCTGATCATGTGGCGGAGAAAGGTAAGAACTCAGCGCCTGCTGGCGGATGTAGTGAAAGTGCCTGTTGGGTGAAGGGCTTGACGAGTGATCGAGAGTGGAGGGAAATGTAGGCGCCATTGTCGACCTGGATTGGTAAGTCGCGGATGATAGTCACTTTGCCGGGATGTCATAAATATACGGGTGGCTGACATTGACCTGCTGGTCAGCCAAGGTCATTGCGGCTGACAACGGGCCCGGATCTGTCTGATTGCGCGGCGCGATAAGTGGCAGCACAAATATATCGGGAGTACCAGTATACAGGCTACAGGAGCTGAGTGGGACAACACCTCAGCTTCCAAGACGTTAGGCGATATGGGCAAGTCACTTCCGCTGGGAGATAGACGTGAGGACTTATCATTCGGGTCATCCGCATCATACACTAGCACATCCGCTTAACACTTCTATGTGCTCAAGGAGTGACTTCACCAGTGGTACTTGAAGCTTGAATAGCCAAGCAGGGGCCTCTGTATGACATGATACGGTATTCGTTCTTACGTTAGATTAACATTCCCCTGAAACATCGATCAGTATCGAGACGGCGAGTTGAGAGAGAGACACATACGCAATGCCGGCAGTTTGAAGAGTCCTGAGGAGAGAGAATATGAGGTAGGAATGTGTTCAATGGCTGGTAAACTCACGAAATAAAACCGCAGATCAGAGCTGACCCAGCAAGTGTTGCGATGGTCTTCGCTTGGGACGGGGCGAGTGCACTGAGTACGCCAATCTGGATTCCAAACGAAGCTAAGTTTGCAAAACCACACAGCGAATACGTAGTGATGGTATATGCACGCGGTGAGAGAGGATTAGAGCTAGCTTGGATGGCTTGAAGTTCTGATTTGGCTCGTCAAGGGCGTTAGTCTCTGGTTTAACCAGACTACGCACCAAGGTAAGCTGCAAACTCGTTTTCGATCAATTTTGTGGCAAGAAGCTGAGATACGCGTAAGGTCTCATGAGATGGGACACCTGGTCAAAGAGTTCGAAAGTAACCACGAGTTCGTTGTAAGCCGGTCACGAACCAAGGAAAAACGCGATGGGGTATCCAATGTATCCCAGTATAAGTTGCAGGGTCAAATGGTGAATCCCAAACCCGCGGCCAACCCATGTCAATACGCCATTGATAGTCGCGACAAGAGACAAGATGATGAGCACATTTGTTCTGTATGGCATCCTGTCAGCAACAGGGGTACTTTGGAGGGAAATCTCACAGGATTTGCCCAGCGACGTGAAGTCCAAACAGACCACCTTTGGAGAATGCATGCAATGCATTTACAGGAGCGTCCTCAGGGTTCTGTTCCCCACGGTCGATGACAACCCGTCCGCGAGTAACAGGTTCATCCACTTCCGGAATACGCATCTTGCTTATCGCTATGGAGGCAGGGATACTCATCACAGAAGACGTCACGAGATTTTGGGGAGGGACACCCAGTGAAACATAAGCACTAAGGACTGCGCCAGAGATGGTCGAGAATCCTAAATATGCGTTTCAATGATAGCACGGATCAATAAGCCACTATCACGCTTACCAGATGTCATAACAAGGTGAATCTCAGATGGCGTCATAGTAGTGACATATGGCTTGACCAGACAAGCTGACTCCCCTTGCCCAACCCATGGCGAAGCAGAAGCAACGACAGCTTCAGCACCGGAGACATTCATCAATTTGAAGAAAAACCACGCGCTTGTTTGTATAAGTGACCAGATTTGGGAAAGTAGAAGAGAATACTCACAACCCTTTGATGATCCATTGCATTACTCCAAGCTTCAGCACACGTTAATCATGAACGGAGTCGACTAGAAATGAGACAAACCCACATAGTAAAGCATTTGCACAGTTGCAATAAAGAATATGATGACGGAGAGCTATGGTTAATGAGTAATGCTGCGAGACAAACGAACATCAACAACGAACAGTATTGACGAAGAACCAATTCTTGGAGATAGTCTCTGCATCAAAGAAAAATTGTGCGCCAACATAGGCTTGTGTTAAGAAGTCATACGCCAGATTCGCAATGTAGCGGAATAGGGAGTAACCAGCGCCCGACTTGAGTACGAAAAGTGCAATAGCCTGTTGAATGAAAAGCCCGACAATGACGGTGGGCCTTGATACCATCAAACAACTGGACGTGCCAAAATCAAGAGGCATACCAGCATATAGCGGAACGATTGGTAGAAGAAAGGTAGAAACCACACTGAAAAATGAACAGACCCAAAACCGAGATTGCTCTATGACCATAATCATCATCCTGTGTCACGGGTAAGATCATGCTGAGGATAAATTTTATTGCATACCGCAGAGAGAGGGAAACCGAAAGCGGAGCCGAACACGATCCCAAGGAGACACAACCAACCGATTGTCAATCGCAGATAGCGAGAAAGACGATACCATGGCTCTTTAACAAAAGGGACCCACACAGCGGCCACTGGGCGCGTGACAACCGAGTTTGGAATAAACCGAAACGCAATAACGCTGATAGAAAGTGAAGCCAGAAGCTTGAACCTCAGTCACACACACTTACGTTAGGAAAAACCAAGCAAACACCGTCTGTACAACCCTAGAGTACCTCTGAGCATCACAAAGTTTCTTGGATATGGTGCACTTGCCATCGACCTCGCGTTGCCTTCAATACCGTGGAAGAAATCCACCAAGCAAGGATTAACGCAGCCAAGGCGACGAGAGTGATGACTCTTAGTTTCCTGTCCCAGCCACTTTTAAATGCTTCCTTCTCTGTGTCACCTCCATGTTCGACATCTTCCTTCAGGTTTGCCTGAGCATCTGACGAACTTGATGCCGAAATTTTCCTCTGAATTGCCTGGTGGGTGTCGCCTGGGGCTGGATGGAGGGCTGACATTGTTCTGCCTTGCAGGGGAGAGAGAAGAAGATGTAAGACAAGCTGATATAGTATCGCCCGATGCGGCGCTGTAGATGTGTGCCTCCAACGGGAGCCGAGTAAGTTCCGGCGTGGCCATATGGGATTTATCCAGATAGTCAACTCGTCTCGTGAACAATTTTTCCGGCGTCATCATCAAACAGAGACACAGTCACAGTGTCGCTGTTTCCTACTAAGCCTTATCGCTCACCTTGTGACCTTCGCACGCAACACGGAGGTGTTGCACATGCTACTTATCGAATTGCGCGGGGATAAGACGCTGGCGGCAGATAAAAATGAATCAACTCCTGCTAATTGTGTGCAGTTACATAATCGTATATTCCAGTGTCACACTTTCAACGCTTTGATTGACTTGCCACTGGCAATTGCAAGCCACTCGCCGGGAGCCGTCGAGTGGCCAGTATTCATCGTCATACCAGGAATTTGCGGCGACCAAGCAAGATTCGTCACCTCATTACTCGCAGAATATGCCATGATCGGGTCAGTGACTATCCTCTTTTTCACATCTGGTCGAGGGGAGTTTAACCTCGAGTTTGCAGTGCGAGGTGAAGTTGCTGTTTGCGTGTAACCTGCAAGATCCCAAAGTAATACCTGGCAATCATCGCCTATAACATAGGTCGATTTAACATTCGGCGACAAGATGCAACTTACTTGCGGTGGCAAGAAGGGGCCGATCTGTCGTGCTCCAGCCCATCGAATTCACTTGGCCGCGGTGTCCTCTTAGTTCGATGACCGGCTGTCCAGGGCTGCGCATATCCAAGATTTGCACATCCGTTCCATCCATGTGGAAGGTGGACATATAATTCGAGTCTGCGGGGTTAAATGCAATACGGAGTAATGGCGAAGTTGGGAGACGGGTGGATGGTGTTGGAGGAGGTGCCCCTTTTGGTGTCGGCGTCTCGTAAAGGATAGTCGAGTGCTCTAGACTCCGTAGATCGAAAGCACGAAGACTGCCGTCAGCACCAACAGACACGAATATGTCTGTGGATCCAGGAAGCCAGGCTACGTCATAGACTTCCCGGTCATGCGCAATAAGCTGGGTGATGGCCGTTGCGGTGTCGATATTCCAAACGGTGCATGTCGTGTCAATAGAAGATGTAACCACGAGACTGGGTGCTTTCTCGTTCCAAGAGAAGCTTGTAAGTGGTGCACCTGTGTTCTGGCTCTGTACCTTTGATTGCTACAGAAGAATCAGCAGAAAGTTCAACCTTGAGGAATAGGAACCTACCCCAGACAGGGCAGTCTTTAAAGTTAAACGATGCCCACCGCCGCCGGTTTGTCTTCCGACGTACGTGGATGACGCAGGTGGTGCATCTCCAAAGTACTCCCAAACTCTCAATGCGTCGCCAGTGGTGGCGAGTAACTCGGCCGATGGCGCTTTTCCTGACCAAGGAAAACCCCCTGCACTTGCGGGCTGCCATTGCAAGTTCGTAGCGGGGTATCCGTGGTTTGCCTCAACGAGAGTCACAAAGTCAGGGTAGTCAGTATAGTCGTCTTCGACCAGGACCCGCTCGTCCTGAAGCCCCACGATTGCGATTCGATTGCGATAGTCTTCTGTGAAGGATGCAATGCCAAGACGAAATGCTGAGCGAGGACGAGACTGGTGACCCGGAGCTGTGGTCTTGCACCAGTCGATGGCATGAACGGGCCCTCGCTGGTGTCAGACTGCAGTCAACACACGAGGACCGTAGGTCGACTTACAGGGCGCTTCGTACTGAAGCAGCGTCGTTTGGGTCATGAGCGCGGTTTGAGATTGCTTGTCGCCATGTGGCTGTGAGGTTTTGATATCACTTCCACTGACACTCACACATCGTGTACCGGATCAGACAGCACGAAATTTTGTTCAGCTATAGTGGTTTACATCGAAGCAGTTATGTACAAGACAGCATGTCAGAGGCGAGAGACCTGGTCTAGCGGCGCAGTAGTTAAGATTTTAAAAAAAGCAGCGACTGGGGATTGGCGAAAGGTGAAATAGCGCGTCGAGTCGAAATGTCGCGATACTGATGGGAAGTCGGGGTGAGAGCTGGTGGGGAAAGCCAGATAATTGCATCGATGAGCGCTTGATAGTTTTCGGGGTGCGGTGTCCAAGCGGAAAAAAAGAGTTACGATCAGCAGAATAATGAAAGATAAGAAAAACGGAGGCGGAAGCCGGGTAGGCTGATATTGTCGCAAATTAGTCAGTGTCGACCATAGATATCGCGCCGCATTGCTCGCAGAAGCTCCACATCGTTCTTAAACCGTCCAGGCCAGGAGAGCAAGCAACTCGAAGTTTGGGTATTTGGGAACACTGAGAACTGCAGGGATCAAATGCACATGGTAGCGTCGTCAACCCATGTCAGTAAGAAGAGAATCATACAATTTACTTACCCATGGTGTGTGAGACTACTAGCAGGCTGCATCAGACCGACGACCTTGGGAGACTCTGAAGGGTCGAGAGTAGGCTGCTGCGCGCTATACCTAGGGTAAAGAGCTGAAAGCGGAATAAAGTATACGGACCGAGAGCAAAGTGTAGTTACTCACGAGAATTATAATCGACCGCCTCGGACGAGCCAAATAAGCTGCTGGATGTGCTGGTGGTGGACACGAGACGGGCGTGATGGTTCTCAGGGAAAAATTGTTCCGAGTCAGAAGAGGAAGAATCAGACATAGCGACGTCATAATCGGGCTCGTAGCCGGGGAACGGAACCAATTTCAGCTGCTTGGCGGTCTGACAGGTTGTAAATAGGTGAGGGGACACAGGAGGTTTGGAAGTAGGCGGACCTGGGGGAAGTCCTCAGAAGAGTCCAAGTCGAGTTTGCGCTTCATAGCCATGTCTAGGAGGTGGGGACTTTGGAGTGTGGAGAGTGTGACGCTAATGAGACAGTGGTAGCGGTCTTGAGAAAGGAGAGCGATCCAACTTACCGCTCTCACTTATAGACATCACTGTTTGTCAGTATTTATGCAATTCCGCGGAGTACAAAAAATGTCGGAATTCAAAGTTCAGAGTGCCGCCGCGCCGGCGCCGCTGTATATGGCATCTTTCAAATTCTGCCGGGATCCTCCGATTGGCTGTGTTGGCGAGAGCCAGCTCACCGCCGAGGGTAGAAATTACGAAATGTAACTGGTACCTGTGACGAGGAAATATTATCACCCTGTTTCTGTGACCGGGTGTATTTGGTTGTCACGCTGATGAATGTCGTGGCATCCGCTCAGCCATGTCAGACATACCACTCCTCCCGGCTTTCCTGGACCCACTCCTCGATTATCTGGACGAGCACCTCCCTCCAGAACTATACTCATTTCTCACTTCATTTCTCTCACATCTCCTCACTCTCCTCACCGCATTTATATCCCTGGTCTCCTCCCTCATCGCATCCAAACCTTGGGAGTGGGACGCACAGACCATCATACCACCCCTCATCAGCTTCCTGGCGGCGTACCTCGCACTTGCCAGTCTGTACAGAACAGCAAATTGGTTATTCAGGACAACCTTCTGGTTTGCTAAATGGGGGGCAATATTGGCGGTTCTAGCAGCTGGCGCAGGCTGGTACATGGGCAACCAGGGGGCCAACAGTGGAGATCTATTAAACAGGTTGGGTGCTGCTCTTGGTGCACTGAATGGTGGCGGCCGTGACGGTACTGGTTTTCCGGAGACAACGCCTCGCGCTAGCAAACACCACAGGAAGCCATGGGAAACCTTTGCGACTCAGTGGCAGCACCGCCAAGAGACTCCACCGAAGACCGCGAATAACGATGCCCAACGAATCATGTCTGATATTGTGGCGGCGGCAAATCGTGTCTTGATGGAAAGCGGGTGGTGGGATCTAGCGAAGAACATGTTCACCCCAAGTGATCCGCGGAGTAGGGACGAACGTCGTTCCAAACGAAAGGGCGATCGTTCATCTCGCTGAGACTTATATGTCTAGCTTATGATAGTGTCGATGATGATAAGGCGTGTATTGTTGAGCAACGACAGGCGTATACATTAATTAAGTATCCTGGCTTTTTCTAGGCTTTTGCTCCTTCTATAATTTGGGGTTGCATGTAGCGATAGCTTCGAAACAAATGAGAACAATTCCATGCAGTATTGAATGGATTCCTTACTGAGCAATGCGGGCCAATTGCCCGAGCCCCGTCGCACCCACGAAGAAGTTGACCTTGGAACATTAGTCAGAGAGAACGGGAGCATACAATCCACGGCTTACTGCGGCAAGACTGTAGTTGACTGGTGTAATGACAAATGAGTACCTCACCCAGATCATCCCCGTTGCCGCCAGAGCTAATAGGACGCAAATGAGCACATCACAGTCCAGGCCATTTACAGACACACCAATATTTTGGGATACGCTCAGCTTATCCGCGGGCCGGTTCAGGTCTTTCAGGCCAGCAGCGACTAGACACCACTTCATCACCGGGGCCCAAAAGAAAACGGTCTTGGGGCCTAGTCAAGGCGCCCACATGGTTTTCACGAGTCCCAACCGAAAAGTCAGCACCGATATGGAAACGAAGAAATCGGACTACAAACCGGCTGGGTGGTTCATGAACGCAGAAAATCGGGAGGTACCTGCTGAAGCTGCTGCACCCGACATGCTGATCAGAGTATAAGAGACAGTGTGGGAGGAAGGCCCGAACACACAACGTGACACAATGTGACATTTTCTCGAGCCAAGTCAAGTTTACCAACTTTGCGACTTGCGCGTATGTACAATTAAACTGGGACAAGGCTCCTCACATGACGGCGCCCACCCACGTTTTCACCAGATTCTCCCAGCAGCCCGCTAGCTGCATGTGTTTACCCGGGCAGGTGACCAAATCGACGGCGCCTCGCTCGTCGAGAGTGCGAAGGCCAATCCAATCCTGCACATACAATGGTTGGCTCTTCATGGGCACGATAATCCTCTCTCGGGCGTCCAACCCGAGATGCTTCTGGACTTGGGAGTACTCAGATGCGTCGAGAACATCTTGTTCTGGTGGAGCCTCAGATCCGAACCATGCACTCTCCTTAGGGACTACAGTTTCATCTTCGGCAAAGAGGACGAGAACAAGGTGCTCCAACGAAGAAAGATTTTCAACATAAGTATCTTTTCTGGAAGAAGCGGCGAGAACCTCGTTGTTGATATCAGCCAGGAAGCTGCCCGACGAAATGTACAGCCCCAGCTGTGCAGGATCTCTGAAGTATTGTGCCTTATCAAACGAGTTGAGACAATTTACGAGCAAAGGCGCAAAGAAACTCTGACCTGAACCAGGTTTTTTTGAGCCCACTCGGTATATACACCAAGCTTGGCGGCGCGGCGGGCTAATTGACACAGCAAGTCAAAGGGGTTGCAAGATGGCAGGTCTGAGATGCCCATATGCTGAGACCCGAAAGTAATCAGGTTGCGCACAGGTGGGGTGTTATTTCGCTCGACATATGCTCGCAGGAACTGCCCGCCCTGAGAGAAACCAATAGCATCAAACCCTCCGCTAAGCTCCGGAATCGAGGATAGTTGTTCAGTAACGAGGGTGAGCTGTTGATTGACATTCCCATACTGCCAGGTACGATGTAAGCAAGTCATATCCGAGGTGAATCCAGTACTTACAAACCCAGCCCGCTGATCTTCTTTCTCGTCCTGGTCAATATAGACAGAGTGGACGAAGATACCAGGGTGCATATCCTTCACTTCATTTTCAAACTGAACCATTCCCGGCGACGCATATGTATCACCGAGGCCATGCCATACTACCAAAGGGCGAACATTGTTGATAACAGCGGCATTGACGAAGCTGGTAAATGCCAGACATACGCTGACGATGGTACCAGTGAGCATTGAAACTTCCCTGTGTGAGAAACACACTATTACGTAATTAATGTTGGACTTGTGACATGCTGTGTTCCTGGCATTGTTTGAAGATCACACGCGATAATTTCTTGTTATGGCCCTTCTAACAAGCACATCCGCCGACAAGTACAGCCATCGTGAGCTCAGGCTGAAGCTAAAACGGCTGACGTATCCGGACCCACCCGATGCTTTGAAAATGGATTCAACTGTTTGTTCTTACAACTGTTCAACTCGATAGACTACTTTCGGTAGATCCCGGCTCGAATGCCTTCGTTTCGCACACTAGATGCAGTAAGTACATGAAACGGTAACCCAATAATTATCAGGTTGGTCTAGCTTCGCCTTCACTCCAAGGCGAAACGCCATTCAACTTGGCCTGGGATCGAAATCTGAAACGCTGCTACCAGCCGCGTTTTCTTCGCTGATTGATGTGGTACGACGTGGTACAGCTCGTCACATCACAAATGTTACTAGACGATGATAATCTGTTCCCAAGTCTAGCGGCGTTCCCCAGCCTCATCTAGGGATGTATTATTCACCAATTCGGGTCTGTCAGAGAGCGCACACTAGATCTCACTCAATATCGTTTCGTGCGAATCATTTAGCCCTGACCCCGCGTCGTAACTGTGATCATGCTTCTCAGGTTGACTTTATTTTCGGGGATAGTACGATAGAGTCCTCCCAGCAGACGTATGTAAGTAACTCACGTTCCGGATCAAATTTACTGAGGTGTTGTTTTCGCTCTTTTCCAGGTCTTTTGTTCTCCCCCCCCACCTTCGTTTCATGCCTACACTCATTCGTGCGTTTTCGCGACGCGACGCGATCCTTGTCCTCGTTGGTGCCATCTCGATGCACCTTTTGGCAGCCATGGTTCCGTTAAACCCGCAGTCCATCGTCAGAACTGTCGGATTCCACACTCAAGCCGACGACAAAACTGTTGCTGATAATCTCCAGCCCCAAAGCGACCAAACCATTGGTGTACTTGTTCCTGTCCCGCCACAATGGAGTGGCGAGGAGGGGGAAAGCACTATGTTTGGAAACACGGACCTTTCAGGACTGCCACTGCTACCAGAGACGGCCATCGTGGAGCATGTACCTGGGTGGACGTTATTTCGTGATATTTATATGGAGAATGGTACCCTTCTAATTCTCACTTCCTCGCCATCTTCGTTACCCGAGGCTAGGTATATGACATCAACTGGTCTTGCTGCAGACAACACCCCAGAGAATAAAGCCCTTCGTGAACCTACACCGCAGGACATGGACACCGTAACCCCAGAAGAAGCACTTCAGCGCTGGGGAAAATATCCTTCCACTCGAAGAGTTTGGTCCGTCGAAGGCAGCACGGTTAGTTATTCCCACGGAAAATTTATGTTATTTACAAAGTGACCACTTGCTAGCTTCTGGTTAATGACCCACCCCAGTGTACGTTCATTCTTTAGTTGGCTCGCGTCTGAACTCAATAGCTTCCAGTCCTAAACCATTATTATCACTTCTGTGCGGAGCTTCTGTTCGGAGTTTGGTCCCTCTGGACGGCCGCGGTATATCCCGAACGCCCCCCCTCGATCCATCGTGCCATTTTTCCCCATTCATCAAGTACGGGGTGGCGAGATAAGCCAGGATTCAATGGCTACTTCTTGCGGGCTGCTTTTCCATCATTGACAGTAGAAGTCGACCTTGATTGGAAAGACCGCGTGGACGCCACATCCGACAGCATCGATTCTGATGTTCGTCGTGCTTGGCATTTCCCTTACCTTCTACTCGCAGATAGGTCGGCAGCATTCAGAGGGAAACTGTGCGGCATACAGACCCAGCGGACCGCTAGCGAATCGGTCGATGCAATGGTTGCTCGCTCAAAATTGGATAAAAGCGGACTTTGGTGGAGATCGGTCAGGAATTCTGTTTGGCACTTCGCAGGTGTGACATCACAGGACAAGGATTCTGGCGAAAATCACGACAAGGCACAGTCGATGCTAATGCCTGAGTTCGAAGAAACGGAGAAAATTGTGATCACTTACATTTCACGACAGCCTTCGCGCCGGTCCTTGATCCCCGAAGATCATGAGGTCTTGGTAAAGAATCTGGAGGACCTTGTGCAACGGAAAAATGCGGAGCTAGCGGAACAAACAGAAATAGATGGCATGATTGGCAAAGAGTGGGAACTGAACGTGATTAGAGCCGAGAGAATGTCAAAAGATGAACAAGTTCGACTTGCGGCACGCACAACGGTGAGCGCGTTGGTTCATGGCGTCTCTTCTCCCGCAGCTTTTTAAAAATTGTAGCTAACATGTACAAATTTGTAGTTCCTGCTTGGAGTGCACGGCAACGGATTATCGCACCTTATCTTGTTGCCACACACCAATGCGTCTACTGTGATCGAGATGTTCTACCCGGAAGGGTTTGCTCATGATTATGAGTGGACAACACGGGCGTTAGGGATGGGCTATTTTGGAGTTTGGAATGACACGTGAGTGTGTTTTTACTGGCTGTCAGCCTCTGCTGAAGGTCCATGTCCAGTTATTTTGCGGAAGACACCCCCTTAGTGAGGTATCCGGACGGATTTCATAGCACTAGCATACCAGTGCACGGCCCCACGGTTGTCGATATAATTGAGAAACGCATTGCAGGGGAGCTATAACTTTATGCATTGTACCGCGGTGTTCTCCATTTGGTGCTACGAAACTCACTATCTACTTATAGTTTCGCAGAACAGAATTAGCGTTGTTCCTCGATCATATTTCCATCCTACTTCGGACCCGCTCAGTCAACATAGGCTCTGAACACTGTTAGCCTTTCGAGTGTCTCGAAAGAGACAGGGACATTGGCTCCTATGAAAATAACGTTCCCTGATTTCAGCGACAAAGAATTGTTGCCGTCATCCCATTTGATGAGGCCAGCACCCTCAGTAGCGATGACGATCGATGGTCCGTTGATCGCTCTCTGGGCCTCTGAGCGCTCTTGGTCCAGGTTTAGCGCAAGGACTGTGAAGTCTTGGACGGGTGGATCGTAAGTCACGGTGGCCGAGTCTGGGCTCGTTGACGGCTGAACAAGGTGGTCTGACCAAGGGGCAGCCTTGTAGGTCAGGCCCGCAAGAAGGTTTGGGATGTCCTTTGGTTTCGGGGTGAGACCCGCTCGAATGACGTTATCCGAGTTGGCCATACATTCCATGATATCTGGTCGTTGTGGTAAACACTCACGCCCACCGGCACTCACACGGGGACCATACCTCCGGAAATGTAAGCATGTGGCTCCCCCGCACCGAGGAAGATTGCTTGTCCAATCTCCAACTTGACATAGTTAAGAACGTAGGGGCAGAACACTCCGACGTCCCCTGGATACTGTTCATTCAGGCTAAGGATAAGGTCTTCGACATCGCTGCGGTCGTTCTTGGCCTGGTAACGCACAATCAGCTGTGAAAGCTGATCTTTGACAGTCTTCGGATCAGCTTGCATGAGGGCTGAAAAGAGGTTCTGCAGTTGCGTCCGCTCGTCCAGTCCCTCGGCTGAGAGGAAGTCGTCCACAACGCGGTGAGAAACAACTGCCCGAAGTTCTGGTACGCTCTTCAGGTGCATTTTGATGTTTTGGATGGGTGAAAATCCACACAGGCCTCTGAAACTCGTCAAGGCAATGGCCATTTCGGGCTTGTGATTATTGTCTTGAGTCGAATTAATGAGATTGCGACATCTCAAAGATGGTCATGACCCCACCTGTGTATACTGTTGGCTGTGCCACATGCAGTTGTTCCGCGGTCTTCTTGTCAGGGTGTGTTTGAATACTCAGGGCTTTTCTGATCGAAAGAACTTTGAAAAGGAACGGAAGATTTCCCTTTGTGGTAGCGAACTTGTTGGAGACCTCATCGCCGATGAAGTGCGGGTTCGCAGCCAAGACGTCTGGAAGACGCAAACTCGAATTGACAACACCCGAAGGCGATTTAACATGTGTACCCATCCATAACTGCAGGAAGATCACCCAACCGCTGACATGCAAATATCGGGGCGACTCGCCTCTGCATACGGAGCCGAATCATCGAGTACGAAGCCGGGGACGTCTGCCCCTGCAGCCAATTGGGCTACTTTTGATTGGCTTCCGATTGTTCCCCAGTCATACTTCTGTAACGTTGGCGCGATGCGGAAGACAGGTTCGGTTGCATTCTGGCTCATCGTGATGGTTGAGACCGAAGCTGGAGCGAACCGATTTACGAACTGCCAGCTCCGAGATCAGTGCCTTCGAATACCGTAATTATCATTATCATTTCGAGTCGATGGGCGGTTGATGGGCTACGATCTGGTGCAGGAGGGTGGATATCTGGATCGTGCCGTCCGAGTCCATGATATGATCCGGTGAAAGCCCAGCTGACTTTGTTGATCAGGTGAACTTGCAGTTCGATTTAACGTTCACAGCTGAGCGTTCTCTCGATCAGCCCCCAGCAGCGTTATTATTGAGTATACCCCTCAAGGATGCCCCGCACCGGCGAGTCATGAGTCACAGCTCGCGAGTTCTATCGATCAGCGGCCTCGTTGGATCAGATAACTGACGGCAGACCTTCCGTCTCGCCAATCGTGGCGCGCATTTCCATTACAGACATGCCCACAGGGCGTAAAGCTGCTCCTCCTATCGATGGCTGCGGTATGTGCCGTGACAGGGAAGCATCGCCTCCCGAGTGCCAGTAGTATATAACTTTGCTTCCTCCTTCCGTAGTCCGCTCACGCATACCAAATCATGGCTCCGCAGTGGCAACCCGGTGAGCAATACAACTACGGTGACGTTGTCGAATTCGAAGGTAGATTTGCATATCTCACGCTTCTCCGTCCCGTTTTGATCGCACGAATCCAGGTGTCCAGTACAAGATCATCCAGCCCCATCGCTCCCAGGCGCGTCCACCGAAGTCCAGTGGCTTCTTATTTCTACTTACATGAAACAGGGCGATTGGTTGCCCCCGATAACCCCCGCTCTCTGGGGACGTCTCCAAGGAGGATACTGCGACGACAAGCGTGGAGACTACAAACCTCCTCCGGGTCAAGCTTCCGACTATGGGCAGCAGCAGTACCAGGCAACGAATGATACATACCAACCCCAACAAGAGGAGAAGAAACATTGGTATGATATCGATGAAAAACACAAGAAGGAACTCGAGGTACTCGGGATCTGCCCTTGTTGGTCCACGATCTGATCTCTAGTCTCTGTTAGATTGGTGGAGGTATCCTTGCTGGAGCCGCTGCGATCGGTGCAGGAATCTTTGCGTACAAACATCACGAGGATAAGAAAGAGCAAGCAAGTGTTTCGCTTTACTAACAATGTCTCGCTAATCCCTTAGGGTTTATTATTTCGCAGGCAGCGGCACACGCTTGGTCCGCAAATACCTGGATCGAGCAAGCGCAGGTCCGTACCCAGCAATGGAGAGCAGGTCAATATAAAGGCCCAGTTGCCTGGATTTGGAACGAAGGAAAGGATATTCCTCGGGATGCCATCCAAGGTGGCGAGGAGCGTGGTGGTGCCCTTTACATTTGTCGCGCTTACCATGATGTTCGTACCCTTTGTTGTTCATTTGTCCATTCAGCCACTGATGATCGTATATCATCAGGGCGGAATCTGTGAGTTCCACGAATTTGGGACTTGATTGACCCTTAATACGCTCAGTTGTCGGTAAGGCTTGTAGTGTCTTCAAAAAGGGGGCTGTAATCGGATACAAGAAAGATGAAGTCCACGTAAGCTTTCCAAGAAAATCACTTGTTTATTTCTTGAGCACGTCTCGCAGATTGACAAGTACGAGATTCTTGTCGGAGACTCTCGCGCTGTCAAATGGGTTCCTTGCTTTGGCCAGTTCGATCTCGAAAGGCTTGGTGCTCGGCCAGTTGAAGGCGGTAAGGAGCCAGATGGTAACCCTATTTATATTGCCCAGGCTCCCTACCATGGTGCCGTACATCCAGGAAAAGCCTGCGAGACATACGGAGATGGATGTTACATTCCTTACGACGACACCGAGAAGAAAGTCAAGGTAATATTTTCGACTCACCATCATGCGGAATCTATGTCTCATTGCACATTGTCAGGAATATGCTGTCTTGTGCTATGCGTGACGTCGGTATCGGCGAACGCGAATTCACTTGCCTTCGTAACGTTTACTGTAGTACCGATTATCATTCACTGAGAAGAAGATATGGAAATTTCAGAGACTCCGTGGTCATCGCAAAGTTCGTTCGATCTACGTATTGGCATCTGGAGACATGCTTCCTGTCCAAGGACCTCAGGATCTACCTACCAAGTCGTATGGCCGAGGGTCTTCTATAGCAGCCAGGAACTTGTGTTTTAAGGCGCCGACGGCGTTCAAATCGATGAGGTCCAGCCTTGCCGAGTAATTGCGACGAATATGTATGACATCGAGGCCCTCCTTTTCCATCCTGATGGGCGGCGGGTCATCATTTACTCTGACATCGAAGACATTGTGAGGGTTTGAGATTGGGACATGGAGAGCCAAGAAGTGAAACTACCGATGAAAAATCGTCTGGAGATTTGCCTTGCTGAATGATTGAAAGGAAGCCTGAGGAACTTCGCGGTGCATTGCCGCCACATGACCCCAAATCCGCGGGGTTTGCGTCCATTCACATAAGCGTTTGGATCATGTTGTAAATAACGTGTGTATCAGATAAACGTACTTTTTTTTTTAAAAAAAAAAACTTTGTAGAGACAGACACATTACACCAGTTGTTCTTCCGAGTCCGAGGGTCAATAATAATTGTTGCTACAGATATCATGGCGGGCCAAGTCCTGCATAACCCACATGGCCAACTGCGCTCTTCATTCGTCCGTTCGTTGTTCTACAACGGAAGGAAGTCAAGGTCAAGGGATAATAGGCGCAGGTACTTTTTGCGACTGGTGTCGCAGGACGAGTTCGGTAGTTGCAAACATGAGCGTGCTCGCGACACAAAACATCTGCAGGACATGTTATACAGAACAACGTCGATGCCCTCAAAGAACTCACACCACAAAGAACCGCTGGTCTCCACCAAGAGTAATCCGATCCCAGAAGTGCACCCGCAAGAGGGGTCCCTGCAGAGACCCGTGATCATGGTCAACTTGACTTGATTTCGAAAAACCTACCTATCAAGCTCCCGAGTCCTATGGTTTTATGAGAATGAAATGAGTGAGATAGTTTGTTGACATACCTGCCATGAAGAGCCCTATACCCATACGGGCCCTTGAGAATGAAATAAGATGCCACAGGACCTGATGATGCAACAGACCAACTCACCCGAGTTCGGCTACATTGTCGGTCAGGTGCTCCATGAGGGGAGCAGAGAGAGCAACATCTATGCACGCCTAATCGTCCACATGACAGGCAATGAAATATAGAAAATGACTGACAAACTCCTGCAAAATAGCCGACAAGAAGTCCCACACTTGCAGCATCTGCGCGGTTGGAAAAAGTCGACATGGCGAAGGTGAATATACCAGCACACAGGGTGGACCCGATGACAACATTTGAGATGCCGAGGCGGGCAGAAATAAAACCGGCAGTGGCACGGCCGATAAAGTTGCCACCATTGATGATAACAATCTAGAGGGCCGTCAACATATGGCATTCGTAGGAAGGACGCAGTCAGACCGTGTAAAAGGAGAACACTTTGCCAAGACCATACATGGATGCTTCGAGCTGGATATAGAAAAAAGGAAAAAATGCTCCTGCGCCAAAGAGAAACAACCTTGAAGAAAAATGAGCATTGTTTTGAAGATGCGTGTTGATAGGCATACCCAATACAAGCAAACAGGTACGGATAATCACCAGAGGAGGTTTTGAGCAATTGAAAATAGTGCGACTCTGTTTTTGGATGAAGAGGCCCCGTTCGTGTGATAGCACAACCAATCAGTAACAAGAGGGTGTTCACGGCAGCAGTTATGCGAATGCTGGTGGGGAAGCCAAGGTCTCCATTGAGGAGGTTGTTGAGAAGAATGGTGTATAGTGCGGCGCCCATGGGGGTCCCGCCGGCAACAATGGCCATGGCGATAGCGAGCCGCTCTTTGTTGAAATGGTGGGACAAGACGGCAAGCGAAGGGACGTAGCTCATGCTGGTAGCCAAACCGAAACCGAAACCATGGGATAGAAAAACCTAAAGGGTTGTGTTGGAGGGGGGGGCACGCGACAAGGATGAGCACGCACTTGATAATACTGGTTCTGATGTGTCAAGGAGAGCATGAAGAGACATATTGTTTGAAGGACGGAGCCTCCCATCACTAGCCAGTAGCTTATGGGTATGAGGAAGAGCGGGTTGGAACTGGGTGAAAAAGTGGCTCACAAGTATCCCTTGTCATAAAGTCGGCCAAAAAAGAGACCCCCGGATAAAATAAGAAACGATTCTGTGCTTCCTATCCAACTGGAATGCAAGGTGGTGAGAGGGAGATGGAGCTGCCAAAGAGGGGACGTACGAGATGGCAGAAGAAGAGAAATCGGACAAGTGGTGTCGCGAGTAATAGTCTGGATGGAGATGAGAGTGGGCAACATCACGAGACACGTCAAAACAAGCCTTGGAAGACGCCAAACGCGTTTATGAGTCTGAAAACCGGGATGAGAACTGGTTCAGATGCACAGTCGGTCGCGTACCCGAAGCCAGCGATTTGGATGAGAAAGCTTGGAGGAAGGGTCAGTTAGCGCACGCAGCAACGGAAAGAGTAGATGCTTGCGCGCCGAGCACCGTCAGCCACGCGGACCAGCCAGCGTTCAAGTTTGCCAGGACCGGGTCGCCAGCGCTGTCTGGGAGAACAGGTTCGCTGCGGGGAGGAGCACTCATGGGGAATAGGGAACAAGGATGGGGTGCTGCACTCCCGCATGCTGGCATTAGTACTAGCCTAGGGCCATCCCTGCACGGGCAGGTGGTGGTGGGTCGACCTCATATTCGTCAATACTAAACCGGATTAGGCAAGTGCAACACAAGGCAGGTTTACACTCGTCCATGTCGGACGGCCCTTCACCGGCCGCGCTGTTCCGGCCCCGTCTGCGGCTGCCCAGACGCAGCCCGAGTCCACGCACGCCCGACCCATCTGCCGCCGATGCAACTCCACAGCCACGCACTGCACAGCCCCACCGCCTCCCCGTCCCCGCCGTGCGCGACGACGACGACGACGACGAGCTCCCAACACCCCGCATCCTCCCTCGCCCCATCAACCCCGACATGCCCGCCCTCGTCCCCGCAGAGACCCCCGCAGCCCGTCTCCGCGCCCTTCTCGCCCGCGAGCCACGCGACCCTACCCCCGCTCCCCCGCCTCCGCCTGACTCCGACACAGACTCCTCCGCCGCGTCCGTGCGTCTGGGCTCCAGCACGTCCAGCGTCGCGCGTGAAAGCCTGCGGGACATCTTTTCCCGCGCCCTCAGGGAGCCCGGGGACACCCCGCAAAAGAGCCGCCAGCGCAGAAACAGCGTCGATGGCAGCTCCATGGAGATTACCCCCGTTGTCGACAGGGACAGGGGCCAGCGCAGGGCCGCCAGACGGAGCCTGAGCGATGAGGAGGCTGAAAATACGAGTAGGTCCCCGTCTTGTCTCCCCCACATCATGGCCCGAACCTTGCGCCCCCAGAGTCCACCAGACCCTCCGATCGTTCACTTCGGTTGTCCACGGCAGTCTCAGTCGACGCCTTGCGTGCCCGTTTGATGGATTCCCAATCACAACTAATGGATCAAACCCTTTCCCAGTCCTTCAACGATCGTATGTCGTCCCCCTATCCTTCCATGCATGAATAAATCGATCCAGGTCCATCTCTGGCGCCTGAAGCCCCCCAGAATCGTCCCCAGGCGTCTACCTCGTCCAAGTCCAAACCATCCCATGTCGCCCCATCAACCAGCATGCTCACTGCCCAGCCTTCGTTTCAAATGACATCCCAGCTTGCTCTTCACTCCAGTATGTCGTCGTAATTCCCGGCTTCATTTGCTAATCATTCCACAGATCTCCTTGAACAAGATTCGGAAATGCAACGAGCAATGGGCGACGTTCTCAATTCAGAGACCGAAGGTATGGTTGTCCTGCTCTCTGTGTTGTCAGCAGTCTCAGGCCCCATCTACCTAGCATCAACAGCTCCGAACATCCTGCATTCGCCCGATCCTCGTTCATCTTCGTCCCCCAGAAGATACAACAATACTTCGGCGCTGGACCACCGACCCACGAGTCATCAGCTTGATTGTATGTCTCGTTTGCAGACCGTTCGTACATCTCCACTCATTGCATTCGCCAACAAACAGATTCTGCCTCTTCCTTGGACAATGGGTCTGGTAAGCAGTGGACTCATGTGTATGGCATAATGCGCTCATCCTTTGCTTACAGATCTGGAGAATCGTTCTCAAGAGGAAGAACGCATCCATCAGCGCGAACGAGAGTGGAACCGCCCTCGACCCCCGTCAAGATCCAGCACCCCAGAAATAAACCGCAGGCACTCACACGAGTTTCACCGTCGTCTTTCCCATGAATTCCGCTCTCCTCCACCGCATACAAAATCGCCTTCTCGCGAATCTCCCAGTAGCTCCAGGATTGGACACAGACGCCTGGAAAAACGAAGCAGCCTCGCGTCCTTGCGCAGTTTCGACGATGATTGCAGTTCAATTGGTTCTCAGGCAGACTGTTAGTTTTTCTTTTCTTTTCTTCTTTTCTTTTTAGGTTTTTTTCTTGCTGACTTTTATTTTTTACTTGATTCTTACCAGATCGTGAGCGTATCTCGGAGCTCGAGAGAGAGCGAAAACATGAACGAGAGCGTGAATGGAACAAACGGCATTTACCGTCTCGGCCATCCTCGAGCCTGAGCACCAGCAGCTCGAATCACTCCTTTTCGCACTCGCATTCTCATCCACCACGATCGCCATCTACAACACCTTATACGGCACCTACGCATGCTTCTCTCCAGCGAAAGTCCTCTCGCGCGTCGCTCCGTTCTGATTCCCCCGCCTCGCTGACCAGCAGTCATGATTCATTAATAGAACAGGAGGGCGAAGAGAAGAGAGAAATTGATCATGAGAGAGAGCGTAACTGGAATTCTCCCCGCCCCCATTGGTCAATGTCCAAAAGTCCGTCTACCTCTGGCCTTAAACCCCGAAACCATTCACTCCGCCATTCTTCAAGTCTTAACCGTTTAGGGGGCTCTAGTGGACACCACGGTACCTCGTCGAAAGTAGATTCTGCTGCTACATCATCTACCCTGATACACAAGTCGCGTGACCGCCCAGAATCGGGTTTGGACGAAAGTGCTCTCGGTTCCACACCATTAAACGGTGCCAGTCCAGGCAAATCTCCAGGCGCTGCATCCAAGTTTGGTTGGAATTTCGCGCGTAGTCCTCTCCCCCCCCTTGAGATTGACGATCGCCGCCGAAGCACCCCTTCTCCTTCTCGGCCTTCCAGTAGTTCAGAAGCTGTCACATCCAGCCAGATACCTGTGCGTTCCAAGACAAAAAGTTTTGCAAGTGCTGGCAATGCGACAAGGGATATGAGCTTCACGCATGTTGTGGGTGACGAGTCTTCCTACCAGAACGAAGTCGCCCAGCCGCATAGTCCCACCGGACCCGTCGTGCACCAAGATTTACAGGAAGACATTGTATTTGGTATGTCTTTTCTGCGTTCGTGTTCGCAATCCGTTACAACAGCCTCTCAGCTAGCGACGAAGAATCTATCACTGACTTTCCTCTCCAATCTACCACGCCGAAGGGCAATCCTCCCAATCCTATCCCAGAGGAAATCGAGACGGACACTGAAACGGATGTATTGACGTCATCTTCTCCGCATGGTTCCCCACGGACTACTTCTATACCTGACGAAGAATTCGGGAAAAGCGTGAACGAACCTGCCGTTTCTCAATTCTCAGATGGTGCTGTAGAGGAGTCGTCAACTGCTCCCGGCGCATCGCCGGCTGAAACCAGTTTACAACTACCCACTTCCGAAACATCACCCTCGTTTGTTCTTGCCACCCCTCCACGTCAAACATCATTTGGAAGTTCTATCCTAGATTTTCGGACACCGTCACCTCCACACGATTTGCCAGATCTTCCTGGGCCGCCTTCCTCATCAGATGAAGATGCATTCGGGAGTCCTACAAAAGGGCGACATCTTGATGTAGACTCAAACTTTACGTTGACCAAGACACCGAAGCCGCCCGGTGCTTGGGCCGCAACCCCATTACCACACAAGGTTGGCCATCGATCTTCTTCTTCTGTACCTCTTTTCCCTTTGGAATTGACTCCTCCGGCGTCCACCTCCACCCCGTTACCCCGCGCCATCTCCCTGCCACCTACCCGTGTCGATGCAGAGTCTGACCATCGAGTTGAAGATGAACCTCTCACTCCCGTAGGCACGTTATCACGAGCTAGAGCCAGGTCTCTCCCCTTGCGCACGCCTGCTCCTCCAGGTGCATGGTTGGCAACACCAGCCCAATCCAGCAGTGGAGCGGATCAATCCCAATTTGGTTCGCTTGGCAGGAAAAAGGGCTTGTTAAAAGTTCGCTTCGACGTGACCGAGTCAGAGGCCTCCGCAACGGAAGGTCATCCTAGTTCTCCATTGTCGGCTGTCAGGTTGACAAATCCCGAGCTACCATTGCCATTACCCAGCTCAAATAACGAGACTAACCAAGCAACGTCAACGGCGGCTGTGCCTCGTAGACCTGCTACACCAGAACGGCCCACAACACCAATTACTCGCGAAAGTGGACAATCTCCTCGATCAGTTCGGAAATCCCCGGCGGTCCGAGTGGTGGATGCCTTTGGGCGGGAGAGAGTCGATGAAGGGACTGCACCACTTGCAGATCGTTCGAGTGGCGATGCGGATGCAGAGAAAAAGACTCCGTCAACGCCATCTACTCCTCGACGTAGTTTTGTGCGGATCGTGGACGCCATGGGGAGGGAAGTTGATGATGCTGAGGAGCTGCCTAATGCACGAGACAATAGGACGAATAGGTCTATTGATCTTTCTGTCGTTTCGGATGAGAGCACGATTGGACATGCCGAGGCACTGGCCCGTATGAAGCAGACACTCAGGGACCTGGCTGAAAACTTGAGCGATGTTGACAGGTTGGTTACCTTTTGCGTCTCCAGGGGCTGTAAAATGAAGCCTGATCGATCGATAGGTCCGAAGATCTCGAATTAAATTTGAGCCACCTCGACCAGCTGGAGGAAGTCTCTCAGGCAGCACGGCTCGCCCGAAACCAGCTCGCCCATAATCTTCATGTGGAGACAGCTAAAGAAGTGAATCTGCGCGTCAACAATAAAACGGCTACTTCGACCCGAGAGCTTTTGGTATGTCGTCGCAGCATCAGGATCTGCGTCCGTGTGATGTTCATGCTTTGCCACAGCCAGTTACCACCAAGAAATGGAACACTATGCTTATATACTGCGGGGTTCTCATGCAATTGATACTGATCTTGACTATGTGGAGGTATTGCACAGCGGTTCAGCCGCTTACCTTTTGATCTGATCCGGTTTTTTAGATATGCTAACGTGGAGGCCCGTCGCCTCTTTTATACGACATATTATGACCCTTTATACCCAGAGCTAACACCGATTCAGGGGAATTCGTACTTCAGTGGCAAACTGACCATTTCACGATCATGGACGATTTCTGACTCATGCAAGACTATCCAGCAAGAAGGATGGTGGGCAATCAGACAAGAGATGTTTCGGGCGATGAGGCACGTCGGAGAGCAGATTTGGGAGCGCTGGGGGGAGCACGTACATTTCGAGAAGCCGACATGACTACTCGTTGATCTTACGTTTGGGGTATATACATTGCGTACGTTTGAAACCTTTGCTTATGCCTCCCATGTAAGCAAAACCAGTGATGGTGTTGGTAGTTCACCGCCCACACTCGTTCGCAGACGTGACAGGTTTTCGATCCATTCAAAGGCAGTCGTCTGCCAGGACGTCGATCTCAAAGGCGACATCACTGTCGGGCCTGGCTCTGTCGTCCACCCCAAGGCAACCATCTTTGCGCTCGGTGGTCCCATAGTTATTGGCTCTAACTGCATTATCGAGGAGGCCGCCATCGTCGTCAACCGGCGCAAGGAGGTCATGCGAATCGGAGATGACAACCTGTTCGAAATTGGCTGCCGTGCGTACTCCTGAGACTCTTTCTTTGCGTTTGACCTATCGCCCAAACGCTTTTTTATTTTCCCGCAGGCGTCGAGTCACCCTCGATAGGGAACAATAACACCGTATCCACGCGTGCACGCGTGCACCACACGGTGCGTATATCCAACTACTGTGTCGTCGGCGCGGGCTGTCTCGTGGTGCCGACCGAGGACGAGACACTGGAGGAGTACACGTGCGTGTATGGCCCGGCTGCGGAGAGGCGGACGTGGAGCGGCAGGGGCAAGGTGCAAGAGGCCGACCTGCGGATCAAGCATGCGGAGTATCTCCGGGAGATGCTGCCCAAGTTCAATCGGCTACGTCGAGGGGACGGGGCATGAGGCATCCATGATGCATCGACGTCGCACGCAACGTACACACGACTTGGGCATGTTCGGTGGAGTCAAGTATTGCCCTGTTTCGCGCTTCATGTGCATGACGTTCAATTGATACACGTAACCAGAACCTACTATACAGCATCATGGTGCAATTCACGCGGAGCAAACTAATCCCAGCCTGAGCTTCCGGGCCTCGAGCCCTCGCCTAGCATGGATGATCGCATTTTCGTCAGGTTCGTGCCCACAAGGTTGTCATAAAAGACTTCGAGCGCAAGTTCCGCAAAAGGCCTGATGCCAGGCAAGAACATCTTCCCAAGGAATGCTTTTTTGACTTCAGGTGATGTTCGATGCCGCATGAGCACGTCAAGCTGGGCCGCTCGGACGTCGGAATAACTGGTATCGTATATCACTCGTCAGTGACAACTCCATGTCGGAAGTAAGGTCGTAAAGAAGGTTGTCGTCACTAGCAAAAGCAGGGATCATTTGCAGGAGATGGACGTCATTGACAGGACTATTGGTAGGAGGAAGGTCCGTGCTAATCGAAGCACAGATGTATTTCTTCCAGGGATAGATTCTGCCATTTCGACCACACGTGTGTTCCGATTGACGCGGGTCTGAATGGGATATTGTTTGTGTTTCTTCTGCAGCTTTGCAAAACTCAGTTTGTTCACCGGGAGTCAATAACAAGGTGGAGGACCACCCGAAATTCACCAACGGGAGGTCGATAGAGATACTACCCGATCTCACCTTGCGCGTCAGTAAAGGCAGAGCGGATACTGCAGAGGTTGTTGTGTGTCCATCGTTCCTCAAGCTTTGCCGCTGTCAGTGTTGGAGGGCATGGTGAATGAGATGTGGGTGTTTGAAATTGTCGTCATTGATTGCTTCATGATGTCATTCAATGGCCTCACTGTGCAACAATCGATCGTTCTTTACAACTACATGTACCTGAAAATCATACAGGATAGTGCGTCGTTAGTAGTTCAAAATTTGATATTCTTTTTAGATTCATCAGGCGGGTGTGGCGCCTTCAGTGTTTACGTTCATGCCCACAAGCATATCATAGAGTGCTTCGAGCGCGGGCTCTGCGTGAGGCAAAACACTAGACTTGGATATCTTGCCGAGAAAAGCGTTCTTGACCTCGGGAGACTTGCGATACTGCATGAACGCATCGAGCTGAGCTGCCCGGACGTCAGGATACCTGTAGATTATGAGTGATGAATGCACACTACGAGACACACGACCGACTTTGATGTGAAAACAGAAAACATCTCATCCAGGACATTTTCCTTGGTCATTCTTGCCTTGATGGCCGCTAGGGTCTTTTCTTTGAGATCTTTGTCGCCCATCTTACAGTAAGTCAGAACAATTTCGTTCAAAAGGCAAAATACCTACGAGGTCCGCGAGTCGGTACATGGACTTAGGTGAACAAGGGGGTGGACCGTCTCCAGCAACAGGAAGGCGCCGGACACCGTGCGCAACTTGAGACTTTAGCGCACTAAATTCGAGATGACCAGTGTGGCAATACCATACGAAAGCATGCCACCTGGATCTGGATCAGCAACGAATCAAAACACGAGTCCGGGCATTGCTCACGTCCTATGGGCTGCAAATTTTATCACAATCGTCGGGTCGCAGTCGACCGTGGTCTTCGGACAGAGATGAAGCGGATCCCCCCCGCCTTTGATGAGTTCTTCGGGTAGAGAATCAAACGAACTCAGGTCACTCGCTGGATGCGATTGAGTAACCACAACGCAGTAGCAATGCAAATGCAATACTGACCTCCATCTTGCTCAAAGGAAGAAAATGGACTTGCTGATCCCTCCGTCTTAGTTTCTGAATCTCCGTCTGTTCGGGATCACGATGTCAGCATGATCAGATGGGTGTACAAAGATCGCCTACCTCGAAGGGGAGTTGAATCATCCATGCTGTGGGAAACAGAAGCAGAAGATTCGACACAGGGTGAATCTTCGTCTTCGAAGTCACTATCGAGCTCATATTCATAACCATCAGGACACGTCATTTCTGAGACAAGGTTTGTATCGTCATTATCACGGCGACTCAGTGCCGCTAGTGCGCTTTTCCATGTCTCGCCATGTCGATCTCCTGGCTTATCAGCAATTCGTTACTCCAAAATTACGCTTTTACTAACCAGATGATGGGTTGATGTGCCTTTCCAGGACGGAAAACGAGGCATACGTTTCGAGGTATTTATCACGATTCTGAGAGGTGGGACTTGTCAGAAACCTCGTGTCATAAATTCTCCCGGTCGTGAGCGATCTATTGAGGATACGATCGCCAACCTGCTTAACTAGCCGTGTTTGAGCATCCACTTCATCTACGCCACCTGATGTAACATGAAAAAATCCCATGGAGAATGGACACTCTGAGATTGTGACAGTAAGCGAGACCTTGGAAGGTGTGAGCAATGAGAGTGTGTGAGGTGTGAGTCTGATTGCCCGTGAATCGGCATATGCCAAAGCAAACTTGTCCATTGTACCAAGTATTTTGGGTTCGCTGGAAGGACGACCTTCACTACTAGTAAGAGGGGGGTCCCGGTCGTCATTGGCAGGAGTAGCGGGAGAAGGTGGGTCCATAGCAATTGAAAGTTCAGCGCGCATGGATGTGTCTCCCCAAGGGATAACTCTGTCATTCCGACGGAAAACGAGCGCATTAGTCTTCCAGTTTATGCCAAATCTCGAATGCTGCCAGTGGGGCAGGACGGGTGTCAGCGATAAGGCAAAGGTCCACCCGAGATTCAACAGAGGGAGGCCGATGGAGATACTCGAACCCTTGCCAGACAGTGAAGGCAGGGCGAATACTGTGGAAACTGTAGTGGGAGTCCACCGTTCCTCGATCTTTGTCGCCGTCCTGGTGTTGAAGGACATGGTACAGGAATGTGGCAGACCTGGGATTTACTAGCAGGCTGGCATTGTATCGATTGCGCCTCATGGCCTTATCGTTGCTGCAGAGAAGATGTGCGCAGACTTGAAAAGGCAATTTCTTTAGTCCTACGTAATAACACGCTGTTGAAGGGCATGGAAAATGAGATATACTGTAGGGAAAAGCCGGGGCGTTTGAAATCGTCATTGAATGCTTCATGATGCCATCTGGCCTCAGGACTTACGGTGTCTCCCGCAACTGCTATGATAGCGATCGATCGTTGTTACGCCGTAATTTGGAAGTTCAGCTTCTTCGTACATGTATGTACCTACCAACCACCAGGGAAAATCGTACATGATCATAATGTGTCGTTATTAGTCAAGAGGATAAGCTCGCTTGACGCCTGCCGTGTTAACGTCTATGTCCGCAAGAGTATCGTAGAAGGCCTCGAGCGCAGGCTCCGCATGAGGCAAAATACCAGACTTGAGTATCTTGCCGAGACGTTTTGAACTCGGGAGACCTGCGATACCGCATGAGCACATCAAGCTGAGCTGCTCTGACCTCAGGATACCTGTCAATACATATTAGTGATGAATTCGCAGTACGAGAAACGACCGACTTTGATGTGAAAACAGAAAAGATCTCGTCCAGGACATTTTCCTTTTTTGCCTTGGTGGCCGCTAGAGCCTTTTCTTTGAGATCCTTGTCGTCCATCTCACAGTAAGTTAGAATAATCTTGTTCCAGCGTACCTTCAAGGAAAAATACTTACGAGGTCCGCGAGTCGGTACATGGACTTAGGTGAACAAGGGGGTGAACCAGCAACAGGAAGGCGCCGGACACTACGCGCGACTTGAGACTTCAGCGCACTAAATCCGAGGCGACCAGTGTAGCGATACCATAAGAAAGCATGCCACCTGGGTCTGGGTCAACAACGAGTCAATACGCATGTCCGGGCATCGCTCAGGTCCTATGGGCTGCAAACTTTATCACAACCGTCGGGTTACAGCCGACCGTGGTCTTTGGAAGGGGATGAGGCGGATCTCCCTCGTCTTTGTTGAGTTCTTCGGGTAGCGAATCAAGCGAGCTCAGGTTGCTCGCTGGATACGATTGAGAAACTATAGCGTAGTACAATACTAACCTCCAGCTTGTTCAAAGGAAGAAAGCGAACTTGCCAATCCCTCCCTGTGAGTTTCTGAATCTTCATCTGTCAGGCTCACGACGTCAGTATGATCAGATGGATGCAGAGATCGCCTACCTCGAAGGGGAGTGGATTCATGCATGCTGCGGGACACAGACGCAGAAGGTTCAGCACGGGGGAAAAACTTCATCTTCATCAAATTCACTATCGAGCTCATATTCATAACCATCGGGACACGTAATTTCAGAGACAAGGTTTGTGTCGATATTATCACGGCGACTCAGTGCTGCTAGAGCGTTTTTCCATGCTTCGCCGTGTCGATCTTTTGACTTATCACGGCTGATGGATTGACGTGCCCCTCCAGGACGGAAAATGAGACATATGTTTCGAGTTGTTTTCCACGGTTCTGAAAGGTAGGACTGGTCAAAAACCTCGCGTCATGAATTTTTCCGGTCGTGACTGATCGGCTGAGAAGATGGAGATGATCAACGCTCTGCTTGGCTAACTGCGTCTGAGCATCCGCTTCATTTACACCACCTGAAGTAAAATGGAAGAATCCCACGGAGAATGGACACTCTGAGATTGTAACAGTAAGCGAGATCTTGGGAGGTGAGTGCAAGGTGTGAGTTTGATTTCCATATGCCAAAGCAGACTTGTCCATTGTACCAAGTATTTTGGGTTCGTTACTTGGGGGAGGGGGGATGACGTCGGCGGAAGGAGCGCCGTCACTACCACTGGTATCACTGGCAGGAGCAGCGGGAGAAGGTGGATCCATAGCAATTGAGAGTTCAGCACGCATGGATGTGTCTCCCCATGGGATACCTCGGTCGTTCCGAGGAAAACGAGCGCAGCGGTATTCCACATATGTGTCTCGAGTGATGAAGATTTGCCATTGCGCAACTTCTTCGTTTTCTGGGACAGGATGGGTGTCAACGACAAGGTAAAGGTCCACCCGAGATTCGGCAGAGGGATATCATGCCTGCCAGACAGTGAAGGCAAGGCGAAAACTGTGGAAAGTGTAGTGGGAGTCCCCGTGCTTCAACCGGCTTGCATTATAACGATTGCGCTGCTGGATGTACTCGAAAAGGGAATTTCGATACAATTTACTTCCATGCCATCGCTCCTCGCTGCCCTGCACGATCTTTCTGCAGTCCCAACGTCTCCAGATGGTCCGCACCCATTCGGCACGTCTTTTTCTTCTACCTTGGCGCGCCTCAACACGGTCCTCAACACCACCACGCGACTCAGCCATGCGCTGGCCCAGCTTGCCACCATGCCAACCTCCGATCAGACATCTAAATTGGTGACGCTCATGAAGCAGCACGCCGCAATGTCCACCTCCATTGCGTTGTCACGTGCTGCCGCCACGGCCCTTTCTGCAGAGCGGCGCGTCGTCGTGTTCCCTGATACCGCACCCCCATCACCCACCAAGCTGGAGCAGTGGGGCCGCGCGGTGGGTATGGAGGCCTTCATCGACAGTTCTGGATCGACCACCATTATGATGGCCGGCAAAGTGCTGGTCCTCGATGTTGACATTGACGGTAGAGTCCTTGTCAAGACCTCTTTTGCTGTGGGCAACCACAACGCGACCGGCCCACCGGCCGCGCCAGAATTGGATGCCTTTCTCACCAGAGACATAGCCAGATGGGTCCATGCTGCAAATAGAGCATCGCTTGCTGCCGCTCGTGACACACCTACTGAAGACCCTGCGGTCGAGGCCGCTCGGCTCGGTTTCGTGGTGCAGGACCATTTACGTTACCTCATGATGCTGGACTCTTTAGCAATCGCCGAGGGCGAACGAGGAATTCGTTGGTTCACGGAACCTACTGTCGCAGCTTATTATTTCCTCGACGCCCAAAAATCTGCTGGGTGCGTTACGTTGTTATTTGGAATAGCTTTAATTGACACCATTCGCTCGCAGCCTAACACAGCAGCCTCTTGATAAAATGCTTTCGCGAAATTGCTTACCCTTGTTGTATCTCGACGCGCCGTCCTTGTCCTTTCTTGTGTGGCTTTCACCTTTAGCATACCTGCGTCTTTTGCGCTCTTCGCCAACAACGCAGCCTCAGACGAGCAACTTGAATTTTCCTATCGACATTCCTCTCCCCCATCTGACCACGACCCTTTCGGAAAACTACGACGGCGCTACGATTGCACGCCTGAAACTCGTCCCATCCTCTGAAGGTGTCGACCTATCCTCCCAGCCCAGTTTTCCGAGTGACCACGTATTTCCTCGGGTTCCTTCTCATTCTTGGGTTCTCGAATTCAATCGCCCTTCCAAGTCGCGGAATCAACCGAATAATTGCGGTATAATAGTCTCGCAAAGTCGCCTTCGTGCGATTCAGGCTGTCCTAGCAATGGATATGTCTACAGACGTTTTGATGAACATGAGTGTTCCAACGGGCAATTCGACAAATTTGGGTGCTTTCGGATCCATTGGTTCGGTGACAGGAATGAACATGGGTAACCTTGCATTCAATGGCTTCATGATAAGTCCGTCGCATGCGCAATCGATCGACAATGGGAGTTGGGTGGACTTGCTGGTAAGTGTGGATCGCGAAAAGATCCTTGATAACCACCTGCGCGCCGATTTTTTGATTAGGCGGTGACTTCCGCCACTTGATTGCAGTTTGGTTACCTCTTGTTGATGTCACTGCTAACATTGCATCACAAAGCTGAATCATGGCTTGCCTGCAGAATACTACAAAACCGTATATGTGGGTCGCCGAACTTGCCTCGAGATCGGTTCTGAAATCGGTGATCTTGCAGAATTCGCCAACTCAAGCTCATCCGCCGCTTAGCTTGCGACTCGCCGCTCCGCAAGAGCCGGGGTTTCTGTTGCAAGAAGTCCCGGTCAGGACGGCCAACGAGGTTTCGCGCGTTTTGGATGTACGCATTTTTTTTTGTTGGCACGTTCACGTAACCTATTCTTTCTTAGATCGTCAGGGAGCAATGTTGGTTGAATGAATTGTTGTGCATGCTGGAGTGGCAACTAGACAGCAACTCATTCGCACCACAGGCGTCGTCAGACCCTAGTGTGGCAGAAGAGCCCGTATCGCCGGAGCTACTGACCTCCGTCCTTACTGGCACGGTCGCACCACGCTCGATCCCCGTGTCGGTGTATCTTCCGCTAACGATGTTGCCACCCTTGATGAGCTCGCACGGGTCTCACTTTGGACTGGAAGGGCTTGGCGTCGGGCCACCGACGCTCTCGGGGGGGACCACTTCTGCGAGTCTGTTCGGGTCGACGGACATGGACATGGACATGGAAATCCCCGGGCTCAGTATGAGCATGAACTCGGGCATGGACATGTCGCATGTGACCGGGATGGATATGGCGCTGACGAGTTCGCCTGTGCCGTCGCGGCTGCCTCCAATGGTCGTCTTCTCGAGCCCGGCACGAGCCCCTGCGGTGGGCATGATCGAGCTTCGCACCTCTTTCGGCGACTTTAGCAACAGCAGAGTTGGGCATGGGAGCTCCGATTGCGGCGTCAAAGTGGAGGCATCGATCGGGGTGGACACGCGTGGTATGGACGAAGTGGTCAGACGAGGAGGGATCTGGGGGCTCCCAGGTAGAGTGTGGGTTAACAATAGGTGATACAAATTGTACAACGAGGACGAGGATTCGATTACAATTACAGTTACATGGCTTCAAACCATTTAGGAGTTGGACTTGGGTTAGACGGATGCTTCGGAAGGGTTCAACTTTTCCATCGTAGCGACAAGGACGCCCAAGGCCCAAGGCTTGTCTCCAAGCGTCACGGCCTTCAGTTCGGCCTTGAGTGCGGACGAGACTTGGGTTTTTTTGCGGAGCTCGTACACTCTGTCGACCTCGTGGCCACTGATGATCGGATACCTGAGAGATGACGGATGCGTTTGATGCAAACAGTCATGCATGAGATACGTACTGTGCCGTGAACCAAGAGAAGGCTTCCTCGACGATGTTATCCGCTGACAGCCCTTCCTTGATGGCACGAAAGGCGAGTTCTTTCATTCTCTCGTCTCCTAGCTGTCACACGGCTAAATTTAGCTCGAGGACATGCCGTTTGAAAACGTTTGCTCACACGGGATGCGAGTCGATACATGGACTTTGGGGAGCAGCGGGGTGGGCCGGTGGGATCATTTTGGGGTTTCTTGGAGGACCCACGGCAAGATCTGAGGGGGAGAAAAGATACCTGACCCGTGTAGCGGTAATAGATGTACGAGGCCCACCTGAGACAGAGAGATTAGAGGATGATAGGGTTGTCAAAGTGATACTCACGTTTTGTGGGCGATGCCTTTGACGAGGATCATCCGACAGCTGCTGGCGGAGTAAGGGGGGGGATCATATTCGTCCGAAGAGTGTTCGTGGACGCTTCCTCTGTCTGACTTTTCTGATCGGGTTGTTTAATCAGCCAGAGAAGAGATGAAGAGACAACGCACTGGGTGTATGCGCCTTGGAGGAGTGCCGATTATTGGCAGGATCGGGAACGGGTGGGTCATCGTCGTTCTCTTCGGCGTCATCGAGGTCACTATCTAGTTCATATTCGTACTCGTGGAGGACCGAATCCTGATCGATGTGGTTATCGCTGGTCATGCTGACCAAAAACGCGGGCGCTGAGCCGTTGATGTGCTTAGCGCCCGTGGGCTTGGGCAGCGCCATGCCGATGCTGCTGCTGTTGGCATATACGACGCGTGGCCGGCCAGCGGTGGAGCCGGGACGCCTAGCAGAGAAGACGTAGAATTTGGTGTCGACAAATTCGCCGGTCGTCATGGCCTGACGGACGGCCAGGGCTGTGGATGCAAGCGGGTCGGAAGCGACCTGAGGGAGACGTGCCTTTGTGACGAGGGTGAGTAACAGGTAGGGGTGCGCGGCGAGGTCGGCGGGGGGCCAGGAGCCGAGAAGAACGGGGGGACCATGACCGAAGTCAGTGATTGTGGCGATTCTCTCCTTGAGCGCCTTGGCGTCCTTGTCTGTGCTGTCTCTGAGGGAGATGGAGACGGTCGCGCAGTCCTGTTCGGTGTTGGAGTGGTTGTGGTCGAGATAGAGGCGAACCCTCCCGACGATCCACTCGTTGGGGGAGCAGGCGAGGCCGATGCGCCATCCGAGGCCAAAGGAGTCTGCCCAAACGATCGCGCCGACCTCCGCGCCGGAGCAGAGGGCAGGAAGTTTGTCCCTGAAGGAGAGGTGAAACAGGGAGGTGACGGTGTCTGAGATCTTTTCCATGGACGGGACGAGGAGGAGGATGTCGAGTCGAGGAGGATGAGTCACACAGCTCAGGGTCTGCTCCTCAGCCGAGGGAGTTGCACATGGCACACGTAAACGGGCAATGCTGCGGTGTCACACACTGTGACTATGTGACGTGTGCCATATGAGAGAGAGAGAGAGCGTTGTCTGTTCTGAGTCCACTCGGACGACTCGAATTTCTTTTTCTTTTCTTTTTCTCTTCTTCTAGATTTTGCATGTCCTTCAGCCCTGGCGTCCTCAGACTCTCAGCCGGTCTCGTCTGATCCTTCTCCCCGCCGTCCTCGCCGCCCCTACTACCAGTACCTCTCCGTCTCACGTCTCCACCAGCTCATGTTGCAGTACTCCGCCCAGCCCATCGCCCTCCCCATCTCCTACAAGTCCCGTAAAGATATCCTACAAGACCACCTGCCTAATGATTCCCCCCCTCCAAACCGTCTCTTCAACAAGCGCTTCACCAAAGACCGTGCCCGCCCTGTAATCCTCCACCACTCCCCCCTCTCCGTATCGTCCCTCCTTCCGCCCTCGTCCCCCGCCCCGTCCCCCCTCCCGTCCCCGCTCCCCCTCCCGTCCCTCCTGTCCCCAGCTCCCGCCAGCCCTCTCTCCCTCCCAAGTCCCCTCCCTCCCACCGCCCCCCTCCCGCTTACCTCCCCTTCCTCCCACCGCCCCCAGGGCGCCCGCTCCGCCGCTCCCTCCGCCCGTCCTGCCTCCGCTTTCCGCACTGCCTCTGGCTCATCCATCCTCGAAGACGTTCTCGCCCCCGGAGACGTCATCGGCGAAGGCATCCTCCTTCAGAACCACCACATTCGCCTTGCTCACACTCCCCTCGCCCATCACAGCACCGACTTTGGCCTCGCCAACGAGTTCGAGGTCGTCCGCAAACTTGGCGCCGGCTCCTACGCCGTCGTCTATCTCGTCCGTGAGGTCCTATCGCGCCTACAGCCCTCCGAAGACGGCCATTGCGGTGCCCTCGATCTTCCAGATGCACCACGCTCCAAGAACTATGTCACATATGGCCGCGATTTTGCCCTCAAGTGCCTTAGCAAGGCCAATCTCGATCAGGATGCTCTTGCAGCTCAGATGACCGAGGTAACTCCCCCCCTCCACCGTGCGAACTCGGTCCATACACAGTTATTCACTCTCTCACACAGGTCACCATCCACCAGTCTCTCCGTCCCCATCCCAACATCGTCACCCTCTATCGCACTTTCGAGACCCCCGCCTTCCTTCTTCTCCTCCTCGAGTACGTACCCGGAGAGGACCTCTTTTACTTTCTCGAACAGGCACGTGACCATTATGAGCCCACCCCCATCCTCTCCGAGGACAACACCGCAGGATCCTCTCCTTCTCGCACCCCTCCGACCCCATCGCTCCTCGCTTCCCTACATCCGACCCAACTTTTGAGCCCCACTCGTCTCCGCCTCATTTCCCGCATGTTTGCCCAAATGTGCGACGCAGTCGCTGCTTGCCACGAGCAGGGTGTCTTTCACCGTGACATCAAGCCCGAGAATTTCATCGTCACCGATGGTTTCGTCAATGGTGAGCGTCGTGTTGTCGTCAAATTGTCCGATTTCGGCCTCTCCACCACCGAGCAAGACTGTTCCGACATGGATTGTGGTAGTGCTCCCTACATGAGTTTCGAGTGTCGAAATAACTGTGCTCCAACCTATCGTCCCGGCCCTGCCGACGTCTGGTCCCTTGGTATCGTTCTCATCAACATGTCCGTCCCTTGTCCTCTCTCGACACTCATCTGGTCATTCACTTACTCATCCCTCCAGGTTGTACCATTATAATCCTTGGACGGATACCGCTCAAGGAGTCTGCTCTTCCTTCAACCTCTTTCGTCAGCATGGTTCAAATTTTTTCATCCAACGTTTCACCGGTATGACCCTGGCCGTGGCCGAATTTCTTGCTACACGTGTTTTTTATATTCCTCCTTCTGCTTCATTCTCTCTATCTGTGAATACGACTACCCCTGTTACCGCACGCGAATTTGGGGCGTGGATCAAGGATCTGCCAGCTCTGCTATCCGAATCCACTCCCCTGGGTCGCTCTGGACCTGTCACAGGCCACAAGCGCGTCGTCTCCACATCCTCGATCATTCTCGGTCATCCTCTGTCGTCATGCCCACCATCCGGCCGTCCTTCCTCTCGCGCAGGTGGCCGCACCCCTGTCATTCACTCCCGCAGCCTATCGCGAGCCCCTTCGTTTGGTCCTGCATTTGAGAAGACTGGTTTGGGTCTCGAGACAGTGCCCGATTTCGACGTTTCTGTCGTAGAGGAGGTCGAGGAGCCCTCACGCATCGAGGCGATCGAAGAAGTGGAGGCTGCAGACGAACTTGACCTTGATCTTGATCCTGAACCGTGCCCAGATACCGAACTGGAATTGGAGGACGGCCGGACTCGTTCTACGAAGAAGCGAGGACGTCGCGGGGCCCGCAAGAGCAAGCAATTTTCCAGCGGTGCTGTCGACGAAACATTGCAAGTGCTTGCCTCGGCGTCACAAACATTGGCACGCGAGATTAGTTTGGCATCTCAATCTTCTTCGCAACCACTCTCGGGCCCCGTCATGGAACCCGCTAGCGTCGCGTCCTCGAGGACACCCACCGCTCTCCTCCGCTCGCGTGCTGATGATGCACCCACCACACCCGTTTCTCCACCTGCTGCGACTGCTGTTGGGAAGAAGCCATCCAAGTGGAAGCTTGCTTTTGGGGGAAAGGGCCACTCTTCTCCCACGGAGGAACAGGGGCCTGGTACGGCCAGTAATGTGGCGAATCTGATCATGGGCTTGTCTCCTCCTCAGAGCGCATCCCCCTCTGGCACCCATCAGCAGCCACACGTTGCACATTCGCCTTACACCCACACGCCACTCTCGCCGCAGCGATCTCCTGCCGATGAGGCTGTCCTCTGGACGCGTGGCCGGCAACCTCAATCCCTCAATTTTAATTCGTGGGGCACACCCTCGGACAGTAGCCATGGCCATAGCGTCACCGTTGAGCGCAGAGGTTCTCGTCCGGTTTCACCTCCATCTATCCGCGCGGCAGGTTCGGATTTTACTTCTTCTCATTCTGTGTTGTTGTCCAGCGCGACCAGCAAGAGCAACTGGCGTAGCTCCATGTCGACGACTTCGAGTGCAAGCACGTCCACCAGCGCGTTCACACGATATAGTAACTCGAGCGCGCGGAGTATCAACACAATGGCAACAAGCGTATCAAGTGGAAGCTGGAGAGCACAAACGAAGACGTCGGGTCAAAACAAGGCACATGCAATCAATGGGGAACAGCGGGCTATTCCCAAGAATGTCAAAAGTAGGTTTCCTATTCCATAATGTGTCGTTTTTGATCCGACATTGTTGCAGTTATGGATGGTATACCTTGGGAATTGGACGAATTGCCGCGCCAACATCATCCAAACCCAGTCGGAGACATCTTTGGCCAGCCTCCCCAGCGCAAGCCTCGTACTCGCAAGCCCAAAGACTCCAAACTCGACACGATCAACGAGCGACCAGGTGCTCCCCAAAAGCACCCCGTTCATCAGCGCCGCGACGCTGCTACTTCTACCACCGATCTTGATGGTGCCCGTGATGGCAGCGAAAATGGAACTGATGGTGTACCAAGGAAGGTTCAGAAGGGCCAGATCACTGCACTGGCGAAGATGCTTTCCGCTTTGAGGCGGTGAATGTAACGTTAGTGATACAGGTCATTGCCAACCTTGCATCTGCCTACAATGTTCATATTGTGGGTATCCGGTATGATGCAGGTTTTTGACCATGTGACGTGGCGGTTTGTGCTGTCGCCCGCGTTCGTGTATTGTTAGGTAGCCATAACTTGCGGTGCGAAGTTAATCCTGTTGTGCATATTGATTGTTGTGCTCAAATTTCTGTGCAGAAAACACCCGCCTCGTTCCTTTTTTTTTTTTTTTTTTTAGCCGGGGTCCGAGACTCTTTACGAAATTTCGAAAAATACATTTAAAAAATACCCACGCTCGTTCGTTGTTCATCAATGCTCTTCAACAGCTAACCGGACTGTAACATTCGTCTATTGAACCCATTTCATCGATAACACACATAACTAGCATAGCAAATATTGTAAATCGTACAAAAGTCATTCGTTTGTTTCGTTTATCAGGGTGTTTTTTTTTTTTTTTTTTCGGTGCACATACAGTACAACGTGTTGTTTCAAAAGTCCCACATGTGTGCCGTAAGAAATACAATTGGTTACTATGCCAGTGGAAAGACGGCCCGGGAATCTTCTCACAATAGCATGTGTCTACAAAAGTATGAATGCCGTTATTACCTCCCTCTATCGTTGTGCAAAGGGAATGCCCGATCTGGTCCCAAGCGAGCTCTGTAGGTCCGCAAAAGCCATGTTTTGTTCTAGAGTAGGCGGTTGAGGCGCCCGCGGGGTGAGCGTCGCTTTGCCCAAGAGGATTGTCGAGGGTTCGTGATGCCGTGGGACGTCAGCTGATGCGTGGTCTGTCAGCAACGCGGATGACGACGCAGACCCCTGGTCCCTGGGAGACGGTGACCGCGATGCCATGCTCTCGCCATCGCTCTCCGATGATGACGAAGACGGAGACAAGTCTGTCGACATCGCCGCCAATACCGCAGCATTGCTACTATTACTAGCAGCAGACGAACCGGAGATGAAAAATCTCCCGCTACTATCGGTACGGACGAGATTGACGTAATATTCCTGAAGGACTTCACGCGTACACTAGCGAGATCCGGGAGTTGGTGATCAGCAACGGATGGAGGAATACCAAATGAAGAAAAGGACGGGCAAGTCATGACCGAACAATTGAAGGGGGAAGTTTTTTTTTTTTAAAAAAAAAAAAAAAAAAAAAAAAAAAGTGTGCTAACCGTTAATCGCCAATCGATCATGCGGAGGAATTCGCGTTCGAGGACATTGAGTTCGGATATGGGAATACCGCCGACGCGTGCGTAGAGGCTGTTGGTGCAAAACGTGTCGCACAAGCCCTTGCTGCAGACGGTGATAGAAGCGATGATGAAACGGTGGCATGTGAGGGAGGACAACGTAAAGAGGGGTATGCGTGCGCAGATCTGATCGACGTAGTGGAGGAGGAGTAATAGGCATGATTTCTTTTCATAAAAAGGACGGTCCATGTGGGCCCCGGGCCTGGTGCGAGAGAGAGGAGACGGCAAACGTACCTCCACTTTAGTGAATCTGATGATGCGTCGAAGATAATCGAGGACGGATATGCCGGGGGCTGATCTTGAATGAAAGCGTGTCAGGCTTTCGCTGGATGGAATATTTGAGGGATCGAAAGAAGAATCGAGATCGGGGGAGGGGAGGAAAACCTACGGCAGCAAGGGAATCCGATCATTATGCGCGATTAATCGTTCAAGCATATCAGCTTCGAATGTGCACATTTCAAGAACAATTCGACGTCAACGCTCGAAGGGCGACAGCAGCGGGAAACAAAGGAAAAAAAAAAAAGAAAAAAAAGAAAGGGGGATTACCTATCAGCAAAGCAAGATTATCTATATCCGCGAGTTCGAATGCAGTGGGTAAAGCGACCCTTCCTGCGGTGTCCATACACCCATTGCACTCACCGGCCTTTAGCTAGGCTAGTGAATAAGCCGTTCTTCTTGCGAATTCGAGCAAAACCAAAGTCGTACAAATACAATCGGCTTCTCGGCAAATAAACTGTACAGCACCACTGCGGGGTCTGAACCTTATTTGATCGGCATCCCGCATACACCGCGCACTTTGGCCGTCCTCTTCAAGACATGGCACCTAAATTCGTGAGTTCGCCCATGTTACCATTTCGCGTGCTCACTGTCAGCCATAGGACCCCTCCGAAGTCAAGATCATCTACCTGCGGGCGACGGGTGGTGAAGTAGGTGCATCGTCCGCCCTTGCCCCCAAAATCGGTCCTCTTGGTCTGGTGCGTATCGTCGTCTTGTTTTTGAGACGCGCCCGTTTTGAGACCGACCTACTTCTCTTCTCTCTCAAGTCGCCCAAGAAGGTCGGAGAAGATATCGCAAAAGCGACCTCGGCATGGAAGGGTCTGCGTGTCACCGTCCAGCTCACAATTCAAAACCGACAAGCGGCCGTCTCGGTCGTACCCTCTGCCTCCTCGCTCGTCATCCGGGCTCTCAAAGGTATGCGATCCATCTACTGCTACTCGTCGTCACACCGAGCTTGAGTTGCCGGTCTTTGCTGCAGAACCTCCCCGCGACCGTAAAAAGGAGAAGAATATCAAGCACTCTGGCAACGTTACCATGGATGAGATCGTCGAGATTGCGCGCACGATGAAGAGCAAGTCGCTATCAAAAGACTTGGCCGGCGGGGTCAAGGAGATTTTAGGCACTGCACAGAGCATCGGGTGCACCGTCGAAGGCAAGCCACCGCACGATGTCATTGACGCCATCAACTCGGGCGAGGTCGAAGTGCCAGACGAGTAGACAACAGTTCCTTGTATTCTTTATATTTGACTTTGCATCATCCTTTTGGACGACCTGTTACTTGGGCTCAACCCTGCCGTGGGTGCGTCTCTTTCCAGGATCGACCACAGTAGTCCAAGTTTCTCCCTCTGATCAACCTACTGGCATATGTACGAGGGATCCGTGCAAGCAGAATCTGCTGAACCTAGGACATAAACCATCATGTTTTTCTCCGCGTATGACTTTACATCGTGTATCAGCAGATCAACATTTTGACCTTTCGGAAATATCAATTAAAATAAAAAGCCTCGACGCACGCCCAGTAAAGTTACATCAACTTGTCTCCAGTGTCAATGGCAAGTCGTCTTCCACTGAGGCATCGTCCTCTTTTTTTTCCTCCTCCCGGCTCCCTGTTAACCGTGTATTCCATGCCTCGGTCAACCGAATCTTGTCCTCTGCACCCAATGACGCCATCGACCGCGAGATGATCTGTGTCGCGCCTTTTCCATCTCCATGATCCATGAGCCACCCTGCCCAGGCTAGCGCTGCCGTCGCCCCATCTAAAGCTTTCCAGTATTCGTACGCCGCACGCAGAACCGACTCGTCGGCGAGATCATCCTGCGCACGTTCGAGTGCAAAGATGCGTTCCCAGACGTTCGCACTAGGGAGATATGCAGCAGACACGCGTCGCAGCAGTTTGAGGCGCGTGACAGCATCGGTTCCTTGGGCGAAAATCACCTCGGACACGTATCGAAGGAGTAGCGTCTCGTGGATAACCCTCGTGGATGAGCTTTTCATGGTGTCGTTCATCAAGTTCTTCGTTTTAAACGAATTTGCATTCAGGGGATGGGGAATAACGCTGTGTGTGGATCACTTACTTCGAAAACGGCTGGTCGCCGATTCGCCACGCAGGACAACTGGTGGTCGAGTCCCCATAGCCAGACTTTTTCGACGCCGTTAGCGTCCTCGCTTGAGCCAACTGCGGTCCTGGCAGAAGCCCAAGCAGACTCGACCTCGCCTTCGTCGCATGCATTCTCTGCATCGAGTCGTGAGAGCCATACGTTGGGAGAGGTAGAGGACGTCGAATACTTTCTGGCGAATTTTAATGTTCTCTTGGGCGATGCATTGTCGCACAAGAGCAACCGCACGTGCGTGGCTTGCAGGACCGGCAATGCACTAGGGTTTAGTGCTAGGGCTTGTAAAGACCCTATCAGATATTTTTTCTGCGGAATAATTAAGGGTACTGGGATGAAATGCGATCTTTGACTCACCAAAGAAGACCCAAGTGTCGGAGACCGACACCAATCTGATACAAAATCAGCATATACATCTGATATGCTTGGATGCGGAGCAATGCAGGAAACGTTGATGGGGGTTTTCCAGGAAGCCTTGACAGCCATTGCGAGTCGCTCGTTGGCGAATTGGAGGGCATCGATAAGTTTTTCACCATCCACGATATGAGACTCGTCTTGACCAGTATCCTTTCCGTCTTCTTTTGGAAGAGTAATTTCGCGAAGCTGTCGAGTAGCATGCATTTGGATCGCACGGGGGTTATCAGGCAAGGAATGTTGCAAAAGGGAATAGACGTAATCCAATAATGTGGTGCGAAGACGGGGCTGACATGGGTAACTGTGTATGAGTGCCTCGAGTTGTATAAAGAGCTCCAGTGTGGGTAGAGCTAAATGAACTTGATAAAGTCTTTTCCTGCGATAAAGTAAAGAAACACACCTTTTGCTGCGCTTGATAGGGCGGACTTGATGATGGCACCGTCCATGATTGCTTTGCGTGCAGTTTCGCCTTCATCGCCACCCTTCTCGGCGGCTATGACCTCGTCTGGTGGCTTTTCACTCTGCTCGTCGACAATGATGGGTTCCCCAAGGCCGTCGAAGTTGATGTCGGGTTCTGCTTCTTTCCCTGCCTGCATTCTTTCGACCTCGGCCATGCCAATCCCCAATACGTTCCACCGTCTCCGCATACCTTCAACGAAATTGAGTTCCATTCGGATGTACTCTCTCCACATGTCCACGCTGTCAGAGTTTAGCCGAAGCCCGCGTTGGAGTAATGAGCGTGCAGCAGACGGTGACATGTGCGACAGCTCGTGTGAGGCGGCCAAAATGTAAAAAGAGGGCACGTGGGGGTGAAGTTGTAGAGCGCTAAGCAACATGGAGAGTCGGTCGCCGTTCCGGACTGACGATGCTGGGACCTACCGCGCAGTGATTCGCCCCACCAAGGCACGCGCTCCTTCGCGTTTGGCGACCTGGATATATTGTACCCAGAGACCGACGTCTGCCTTGAACCGCTTGAGTGCCCGCTCGAATATCTGGAACTGCCTGCGGACAAGCGCATAGTCTGATATCGTCGACTTTGACTTGGGGAGGTCTGGGAAGCAGCGTGAACGCAGTCAATGGTAGGGGTGCGACGGACACGTACTCAGCCGCTGGACGCGTTTCCGCCGCAGCTGCTCGAGGCCCATCTCGTAGGCAGCATAGCGCAAAAAGTCGCTCTTTTTTGCGACCCGCCGCACGAGGGCGGTCTCGAACTGGGTTCGTTTTCTCAGTATCTGTTTTACTTCGGCCTGCACGGAACGAGGGGTGAATGGGTGTCCTGACGCAGGAGACGCACCCGCGCACTTGTGTAAAAACGCTCTTCTGGACGAGGTCCTTGAGCTCCGGGAGCATCTGGGAGTTCCATGAGCGGGGTCTTCTGCTGCTGGACGTCGCGCACTCGCCTGCTCCTGCTGAAACTGCACTCTCTCCATGGATACTGCGATAAGGAAGAGGATATAAAGTGGCAACGCGGAGACCCAATTCCCACCGTTCTCTCCATGGCCCCAAAGGCCCATCGCGCAGGTGCAGCGGGTCTTCCACGCACCCATTCCCGCTCCTCGTCAACAAGCTCATCCAAGGCAGCCCTGAATCTCCACTTCACACAGAAGGAACCCGCACCCCAACGCCAGCCCGAGAGAACAAGGAGAGCTCATGATGTACAGCTCTTTTATCAGCTTTTTCACGGTCTGACGTTTTTCTTTTTTTCTTCTTCTTCCTTGCAGTCGCACTCTCGAAATACATCGCCTCTTCCGCGAGTGAGCAGCACAACACGCGCTGCATCGAGAGAGCACCTGCAGTCCCACCGCTACGCACAACCGCCGGTCCAACGCCAACAGGGTGCAAAGACCAAGGTTGGCTTCACATTGGCGTGCGCCGCTGCAGAGGACGACGACGAATGGGTGTCGAGCGAGAGCGGCGTCGTGACGCCAAACAGCCCAGGTTCGGGCAGCGGCCAGACACCGGTCGACCAACGCAAGTTCATACCCACGGATGTCGACGAGCTCATTCTCCGTCCAGAGACACCGCGGGCGCAGCCTCAGTTACTTTCTCGTGTGCCCACCGTCCGTCCGTCTGAGACGCCGGCCGTATCAGCTTCACGTGTGGCTGCGCCACTATCTAGTCATCCCATCGACCAACCTGCTCAAGCACAGCTTCTCCCTGCGGAACCGCGCGTTATAGAAACACGCTCAGCGACCACGTCCCCCGTCCACCGAACGCATCACGCATCGCAGCAACGCCTCTCGTTGACGCGACCTCCTTCCACGCATTCTTACACCAGCAGACCAGAGGTGCCGCTGCGACCGCACCCTTTGATCCGGGGTCAGTCCTTTGGACAAGGTGTGCCTATGACGCCCAAGGTGGTTCCCCTTGCTCCGTTGACGGTCACGTCCGAGGCATCTCCTCTGTCATCATCACCCGACGAGGTCGAGAAACGATCGACGTCGCCATCCAGCGTGAGGACGACGCATGCACAGTCGTCGCCGAATCGTCGGACGTCTGTTTCCTCTGTGCGTTCAGTGGCGACGCTTCCGAGCCAGTCGCAGGTCCAGTCTCATTTTCTGGGGAGGACACACGACCGGCATCGGACGCTTTCGTCGATATCCTCCAACTCATCGTCGTCTTTACAGGCGCTGGTTTCTCTTGCGTACCTTCCCTCCACGCGTCCATCCACGCCTCAGTACACGGCCCACTTTCCCCCCGCGAGCATATCTGCGGGCTTGGAGGCTGTTCATCCGCTGCTGCCACCCCCGTATCTGAGCGCCCACATGTCCATCCTCACCCACCGAAGTCCACTGAAGGAGTCGTATGACAGAGCCATTGCTGCGCGGGAAGGAGGCGTTGTTGTCAAGGGATAATTTAAGCTTGTTCTTGATACCATCAACTCTTTCTGTATTTTACAGTACCATTTACCAAGTGGACGATGTTTTTATGTACGTTTTCTAATGCCACGTGATCTTTTAGTGAAACGTGTTCTTGCCCTCTCCCTCCACGATGTGGCTCTCCGATGCACAGAGTCGGTCATTCCGCTCTCATGCACTCCGTCCAGCTGACCCCCTCTGCCCACAGAAATCGGCGTCGCACTCACCACGTTCGGGACCCTCTTCATGTTCCTCGGCGTCCTGCTCTTCTTCGACGCCGCCCTCCTTGCCCTCGGAAACGTCAGTCTGTATACAACTCGCACCCGCAGCCCCGCGTGCTCACACCGCCCCAGCTGCTGTTTCTCTCAGGCCTCACACTCATCATCGGTCCTCGGAAGACCTTTGACTTTTTCGCCCGCAAGCAAAAGCTGCGCGGCACCGTGTGCTTCCTCGGCGGCGTCCTGCTCGTCTTTATCAGATACCCGTTCATTGGGATGATCGTAGAGACCTTTGGATTCTTGAATCTCTTTGGGTCGGTCTTCCCTCATCCTCGCGCGTTTCTCACGTCACGTGTTCCTCTAGTGACTTTTTCCCCGTCGTCTTGACGTTCCTGCGCCAGCTCCCCTTTGTCGGCACCTTCCTGTCTCTGCCCTACATACGGCCGGTGAGTGGCTCCTGCTCGCATTGAACAAACGAGCCATAGACGTCTCCCAGGTCGTCGACCGTCTAGCAGGTTCAAGACCATCGGCTGTCTAGAAAGGTCATATACTATTTGTTGGGATTTTATTCGCATAGGTGTCGTTTGTCTATCGTAAACGTGCCCGCAACCACAAAAAAATAGGTCGTCCGCTCTCATGCCTGCCCCAAGAACTCTCGTGAAATTTTGCTCTTCTCTGCTACCTCGTCGACGGGACCACTATTTCTCCAACGCGGCTTTCCTCTCGGTCAATTCATCTCGGTTCCTGATCGTGAAGCCCGTCTTCTTTGCTTGGTCGAACGCGATGCCGCTGAAAAGACCGTCAAGACACCAGCATTCCGCAAGATCTTATCGGCACTCACGCAGCATACAACATCACGGCGATGTATCCCGACATTGGGACCAGATAGGAGCGACGCGTGGATGCCTTTTGAGCCAATGCGGCTTGTGCGGACGGGTACCAGGCTCCGCCTCCGACGCCCTTTATCAATGTTTACATCAGCTAGCAGGTAGAGGAGTCATCCTCACCATGACGATCAAACCCGATCCTCTCTTTGTGTATTTCCCGAGATTCTTGGTGCCAAGGGTGAATATGCACGGATAACAAATAGACTCGAAGAAGAACAGGCAGAAAATGCAACCGATGCCGCCATATCCCGGCAGCTGTGAGATCAAAAGACTGAACAGGCTGCAGAAGAAGCCGTACATAGTGAGCAGAAACGCTGGGTCGACAAAGTTCAAGATTGCAACCCCAACGAATCTGGTGAGGATCGTCTCAGCCCTCGTACCCATCCAGCAACGAGGAATACATACCGTCCAAAAGTGAACGTGAGCTGGCAGAACGAGTACAGCTCGCTTCCTCTAGAAGCACTGATACCAACCCCTTGCTCTTCGAAATAGTTGACGGCGAGTGCTGCCACGGCAACTTGTGCGCCGCTGTACTCCACGTTAGACACGGAATTAAACCAACAAAAGACTTGCCAGTAGGCCATCTGAGCGACGAAACCAAGAATACAGCGGTATTGCTTCCAAAACGAGCCTTCCTGCAGTCCAACAATCTGTATCTCTTCCTCGAGCGCGTCTTCGGTGATTTCCGGCAGAGTTGCGAAACTGGGAGAACGTCGTAAATCATAACAAGTAACCGATCAAAGATGAAAGCGACGAACAAGAACAATACGTTGAGAACAACACCAAGACCTGCGACAGCGAGGTACACCCTGCTTCCTAATCGATTTCCTGACCGCACGAGAGCGCACACAACGTACCATTGCACCGTACCAAGCGTAGTGGCATTTGCGCCTGTGAAGAACCATCGCGATGCTATGAGGGGCCCGGCAAACGAGGCTATTCCCTGGAAGCCCTGACTGAAGTTGAGACGGGCTGCTGCATACTGAGGGGTTCCCAAAACTGAAATGTAAGAATTCGCAGCAACCTCTAGGGTGGATAGACCACAGCCTAGAATGTCCGTATTTGAATGCTGATTTCATGAGGTGAAGGAATCCACGCACCAATGACAAACGTGCTTCCGACAAACCCACCGTACTTTTCGAACTTGGCAGATGGCCAAAAGAATATAGCACCCAGCGAATATAATGTCAAGCCAATATGGATGCCTTTCTATAAGGCCATCCGATCAATGACAAGTAACGGTTTCCTTTTCTTGAAATGAGTTACCTTGTACCCGATCCGACTCATCTATTTCGAGTCAGAGCGATCGTGGTTGTTGCGAGATTTAAGTACTCACAAAGTATCCCGCAAATGGCGCCCATACAAGGTATGCTCCCTGATACGTCAATGTAAACTCTCGCTGCCAAACTGTTGCCAGTCAGTGCTCACAAAATAAGCCAGCTGCAACATGGTGCTCTGCAGCTTCGATATGCCAAACACGGTTTGGAAGTGAGCGTTGAGGACATCGAGAAGCTAGCAGAATTGGCGTCGGCGTCGGCGTGCAGTGAAGGTGACAAGTTGTACTCACACCATAAGCGAAACCCCCTGCCAAGACGGAAGCACTTTTGGTTCCATGGTATGAAAACAAAATGCGGCTCACATGTAAAGAACAGGGTCGTCACGAGGGCGAAAGCGTAAGCCCATTGGCGAAGGCTGAGTTGAGATCCTAGATGACGGAAGGCACGCTGTATTAGAGATCAAGTTTTCAAAAGACAGCACTAATTACCGGTTGTTCCCTTGGGAGGTGCCATTTTCACAAAGCACTGGGAAACAGAGAATAACCCGCATTATCGGCGTTTATCTAGTTCCGCAACACGGCGGAATGACGAAAACCCGATATGATATCCGACAACGGTAGGAATAGTTTCATGTTCTGCATTCGCTTGTTCGTGGAACTCAGTAGCCCATTCGAACAAACGAAATGTCATAACGTGACCAGGCGGTGGACATAATAAGGTGCGGAGCGGGCAGCCGGAACAAGCGAGTGATCATGCGGTATCTTCTGGCCGGACCATTTTGGACCGAATGGCGCAAGCTACTACCGTATTGCCTATGACAGCACTGAAGCAATTTGGCTCTGGGTCCGAAGAGCCAGCGACCCGCGTAAGGCATCATATCACTCCTTGAAATACAAGCATCACTGGGCTCTTGGGAAGCCTAAACAGCATCCGTTTGTGTATGCAGTAAGGGTTGAGAGGTTATCCATTGCCGTAGGGCCCGGCAGAACGACTCCGGTTTACATCAAGCTGGCTAAGATCGTCGATACGGAGCGTCCTGTCTTGGATGCCATTCTCGTCCGGTGGGAGGAATGGAGTTGATCGATGAGGTTCTACAGACTCTCAATGAAACGGGAATGACAGGATTAGGATTAGCAATAGCTGACGAAGGCCATTTCTCCGGATTCGAGACGAGTGTCATCAGAACAGTAGCAACACAGAGTCGGACAGAGGGAAAGGAGAAAATACCCTGACACAATGCATTGCATACCTAGGACCTCGTCAAACCAGAAGAAGTGAAATACAAAGTCAAGGAGTGGCTTCGATATGTGCGATCATCTTCAAAGCCTTATGGTAGAGTCATTGTCAGTGCGCACATTGCCCAAAGATTCGTTGTTGCAATCCTGCCAGTGAAACCACTTCAGAGCAGGAGATTATCTGGAAATAATTAGCGGTAAAAACGGGACCAAGAAATGACCACACCGGCCATCGACAACTTTCATTCTATTTCATGCTCATGATCGGATTACTTGTCTACGGTCTCGCTCTGCAATCATGTTTGCCTCTGCATCGGGGACTCCGTTGTACTCCAAGATATAGACATGCTCTATCATAGTCGAGCATAGATTTGTTTGTCAGGTTTTCTACGCAGCTCTGCGCACCACCAGATCGGACGAGAAGCTTCGATCGTTACAAACCGTTCCGTGGGGACGAGGTGATTGGAGGTGGATATGAGACCATCAAATGAAGACTCTGTCGCGTCTTCAAACCGATCAGTCAGCAAATGCAACACATATAAAATGAGCGTCTGACTCACTCAGATTCCATCGCAAACCGGATGTAGATAACACTGTAGAATTCACGCCTATGGGCAAGAGTCCACAAGTTGGGCCCAAGATTTCATGATCGACAAATATCCTATGACGGCCCTGGTTGGTTGATATAATTCAGGACCGCGATTCCGACACCCCATGACCTCACCCACTCACCCTGTCGAGGACCCAGGCAACATTGTCATCCGTTACGACATAGACTCTCGATCTGAGGTTCCGAAGCTTGTAGACCAGTGAGAGTACATGTATGGTCTGATCGAGTCTCCCAGAAAATCCCCCAAGAATGAGAATTTCGTACTACACAATCCTTGAGTTGCGAATGAAGTAAAACCACAAATTAGTTGCCTTGTTCCCTTCTCTGTGCTCTTTCTCTTCCAGCGACTTGATGCACTTTACGAGGTCAGTGGTGTCTTGATCCGGGTCTTGCAGGATAGATACACCCTAAGCCATCATGAGATCAATTTTTGATATGTTAACAAAGTCTCCGGGAAATGGACCTTTTCAGAATAATATTTTCGGACGTCCTCGCGTAAAGAGTCTAAATCACCCTTGATCAAATCCGGAACATACCTGCATTGGTCAGAAATTTATGCAACTCATATGAAATGAAATGATGGTTCTTACAAGTCCCGCAACCGTTCTGGATCTTCTGTCTCCACGAGGAGATCGGACAAACGGTTGGCACCACCGTCGGCACAACATCTCCACGCACAAGCGTTCCAGAGGGTTTCGAGCAACGGAAGGGAGAACGGTTGATTGAGGATGATGAGCGCCCTGCGAACGCCCTGACAGGAGTAGTTTGCTGCCAGTGGGTTCAGGAATGAGGTTTCCCACTCGATCATTCGGCCTGGGTCTGAGTTAACGGACACAAGAAAAATTAAAAGAGGTTGGTGTCGTTTCGACTAAGCTGCGTGAGATACCGCTGACATAGTGACTACTGGTGCTCTACTCCGGTAGTGAGCGGGTCATGTGGGAATAGCAAACTACGTAAGACTTCATGTCGTCGCCCCTCATACCATACCTTGCAGTGAGTGTGAGTGTGTCAATTTGAAGGAGTTAGTACTCATATCTCGGGCCAAGCAAAAATACGCCGAAACGAAGTGGCACTACCAGGCAGAAGGCCGCAGAAAATGGAGGCTGAGGGTGGCAGAACAGTTCTGGTCAGAAGTTGGGCCAGGTGACATCGATTGCTCGCATGTAAGTATTATACTTCCGGGTGAAAAGTCCTCCTGATCAACTCGATTTTCAGACGGAGGCGACCTCCGTTGCGGAATTTGACAGTGATCCGGACCCGTTGGACGGGATTACTCGCGACGTGCACGGGCTGGGGCTTATTGTCCGCACTGACTTTTCCGACGAGGCTTCCTGGATGGCGTTCTTTTCCCGTCTCCAGGACAGTGAGAAGGAACTTATCTCCACGGGAGATGGCGACGACGACGCAGACGCGGATGCGACGGAACAAGCACCAGATAGCTTCACAGTTGACTCACAAGATGATGATAGCGATGGCGAGGACGAAGACGAAGACGACTCGCCAGCTTCGGTCTTCCACATTGTAAACCCATCTCTATCGCAGGAGCGCGAACTTTTAACAAATGTTTCAAACCTGGCGGTGTTGCGTCTCTTCAACGATGTTGATGTTCGCCCATCCCCGCTCCTCCCGCCGGCCACGAAACGCATCCATCCATCAAACCGACTCGTGGACTGTCATGGTTGGCAGGAGTTCTATCGGGGCAAGAACGTGTGGGTTTATGACACCACGTCGAATGTAGATCAGTGCGTGCGCGTCGTCAGCCAATCTGGCGACATGTACGGTACGGCGACGTGAGTCTTTTATCTCAATCAGGACCCATGCAAGGCTCATCAAGTGTCAAAAAAAAAAAAAAAAAAGAGGAGACAGTTGGCGGGCGCGAGTGTCACACATCTGCGAACTTCAAGTCAACATGTCGTCCGGAGCCATCAAGATCGATTTCGGAGGACTTGATCGCTGGGACTTCAACGAGCGGAAACGTAACATGACCGAGGCAGAAAGAGGGCAATGTATATCCACTGGCTGACTCGCTGTCGACTCGTACACCACGACATGCAAATATGCGATCGTAATGAATTGATATGCCAGCTACAGGAAAGACGATATAACAGGGTGCCGACATCTCTCTTCCCCCAGGAAGAATTTTAAGCACTCACGGTCCAGACACGAACGAGGTTGTCGGTGAAACCACCGAACAACGTCTGGCCGTCAGCAGACCATGCAATTGAAACACATTCAGGATCGCGCGAGTTGATGCCAACGTCCACGAATTCAGGCTTCAGCTCGTCGACGATTGATCTGGGAGGACGAATGTTACTCTGGATCCAAGGTCAGATAGAGACAACGCACTTGCTCTCAAGATCGAATATTTTAACGCAGCTGGCAGTAGCAGCGCACAGCCAGTAACGGTTGGGGGAGAAAACAAGGGCATTGACGATGTCGCCTGCCTCGAGGGAGTAGAGATGCTTGCCCTCGTTCAAATCCCAGAGCATGGTGATCCCATCTTTGCCACCGGATGCAGCCAAGGATCCATCGGGGGAGACCGAGATGGTGTTAATGTAGCCAGAGTGACCATAGTGATTCGTCTTCAGCTTAAATTTTGAGAGCTCCCAGACCTGTTTCACCGATGAGGATCGAGCATGCAGATTCAAGAGCGCTGTGACGCTACCTTGACCACCTTGTCCCAACCGCAAGACACGATGACGGGGTTCAGGACGTTTGGGCTGAAGCGTACGCAGGATACCCTGATAAGGGAGTCAAGAAGACAGCGAGCAAAATGTCATCGAATGCATACCACTCTGAATGACCATCATCCTTGATGTCATATTTGCACTCTCCAAGGGTATTCCAGAGCTTGATGGACTTGTCACGAGAGCCGGAAACGATTTGTCTGTTATCAGCACTGAAGCTGACGGAGAGGACGTCTGAGGTGTGTCCGACGAATCGACGTGTGGTCAGGCCAGTGTTGAGGTCCCAGAGACGGAGAGTGTGATCCCAGGATGCTGAGAGGGCGAATTGGCCGTCGGAGGAGATGACGATGTCAGAAACAAAGTGATTGTGACCGTGCAAAATGCGTTTTGGGTAGCCGTACGTGTCCTCGTCGCGGGTCAGCTGCCAGACGATGATGGTCTTGTCTACGTGTGCGATCAAAACGATTTACGAGGTAGATTTAAACGAGACAAATACCACGAGAGGCGGTCAAAATCATGTCCGGGTTTTCAGAAGAGGTTGCAATGGCGGTGACCCAGCCCTTGTGGCCGGGCAGCGAGCCAAGAAAACGTAGTGATTCCGCCATCGTTGATGTCAAGTCGCTCAACGCTTCGCCCATCACACCGTCCCGTGATGTGACAGCCACCGTGACAGACTGTACAGTTCCTCGGCCGTTCCCGCACCCTTATTTGTTGCGCCGTCTTTTTTTTCTCCCCTCGCAATATCGTAAGTGTCCTCTCCCAGCACGTACATGATGTTATTCTTCAATATTTGCTACTTCAGAGGGCTTGCCCCGATGAGACAGTTTTCCACCAAGATCTCTGACTTTTTTTTTTTTTCCTCTCCCACAGATTGAAACTGTTTCACTAACCTCCTTTCCTTTGCCACAGGCATGTCATTCTAGCTCCGATGTACCCACGTGATCATCCCTTTCCACGTCTTCACCATCACCACGTATGCCCAATAGTGGAAAGATACCTGTTATCAGTGAGCTCAGACTGTTGGCCATCTTTCGTCGCATGATTAATGAGAGTTCCAAGTCGACACGGACCCTGGTGTAGACGATATAATAGCAATGTTCGAGCTTGTTATGCTATGAGATAGTCGCAATGTGCTGAGTTTTGGCCGTATAGCTTACTGGCAATCGCCTCCCCAGAGCTTGAAATTCTTGCCATCACTGTTTCATTCGGTGCGTGACCCAGGAATCAGTCAACCAGCTCAATTAACACCGAACCAGGCAATACTGATGTCCAAGCGGCATAGTGGGTCGTCCTGCCTTCGTCCAATGCTTGCTCAGGTGCCAATCGGCTTACCCGACAGTGACAACATTTTCAAGTTGTATAGAGCTATCGGTCGCCATATTGCTGCACATCCCGAGGACAAAGAACGGTTTCCAAATTATACTCCAAATGTTCCACCAATCCTTACTCTTGGCCCTCTTGGCCCACTCCAGGGTGGTCGTCACTTTGCCCAATATTTCCATGGGAGGTGTGTTGCTCGTCGAGAAAGACTTTCAATTGTTCTTCATTATCTCACAGGGATGGCTTGAGCGAGATTACCGAGCGCCACCCTGACCTCAGTGTTTCCTCTGATGAACATGATCGATTCGAGTCCAACTTCGTTACGACAACGAAGTCTGCTGTTGATGTCGCCTTAGGCCTTTTTGAGGCATGGCCTGAAAGAAGCATTACATATATCGTTCTAGGACCCCTGACGAACCTTGCAATGCTTAATCGCGAACACCATCAAACCATATTTACACGAATAGGTCGAGTTGTCATGATGGGCGGTGCATTGGACGTCCCAGGGAATACGACTCCTGTCGCTGAGTGTGAGGCATTAATTCTTATCATATAAATCTGTTGTATCTCATATCCATAGTCAATTTTTTCGCCGACCCATTCGCGGCTAAGGAACTACTGTGCCCCGTGGTGCCCGGGAGTGGGCTTCCACTGGAACGAGTGATCGTGGCTACGCTGGATATTACAACCCCGCACGAGCTCGCCTTTCCGTTCTATATCCAGCATGTCGACCCTGCATTTGATTCCACACAGAAGCCTTCCGTGTGCTCAGACAAGGCACCATTGACCCACTTTACGAGTTCGGTCTTTGAACGCACGAGAGAAATCATGATCTCGTTCGGAAAAGATGCTGTTGAACTCCACGACGTAGTCGCCGTTTGGTGTGCCATCGAAAACCCCCCCGAGGCCGCTGTCAAGAAGAATGCCTTGCCAGGACTGTCACCCGGATGGGCTGCTATCAAACGCAGGTTCGACATCGAAAGGTACGTGCCTCTTTTGAGCAGGTTGTCCGGGAGTTGATGTGGAGCACCAGGTTGGGCGAGATTACACGGGGTATGTTAGTAGTGGATCGGAGGGATGACGAAACGGCGTATGCTCCGGGTGCTAATCGAAGTCAGGTGCAGAGCCTCTTAGAACGGTCCACTGAATGTTACGGTTTATTGGAGTCTACCGCCGTCCCTGCTCAAGTCGAAATGGAGAGCGAAGGTATTCGCGGGGGACCTGATGCATGGTTGGGCCATCCGACAGTTCACGACGGCAGTCTTGGTGGGTCAATGGACGTCGCTTGCGTCATCGGTACGCCGGGGAAAGATGCACTCATGCAGTTGTTGCTGAAGCGTTTATGGGGAATAACGATGTGAGTCGAGTCGAGGCTATTGCCAAGTACAGGTATGTATGTATATTAGATGTTGGAGATGAATAACTGGCGTCTATTTATTCAATGGGTGTTCACATCTCACGCGAGTGCCACGGATGACTTCAGAGAGATTAATACAACAAACTACAGGAAAGTTTGGAATTAGTGTGCTGCATAGTTTGGTGACAAAAGGGACTTGCTGAATGCCTGCAGTTAATTACTAATTAGTTTCAGACTTCTTGAATTTCGTATGGGTGGCGGACAAGTTCATCATAAAGTTCTGCGGGGAGGTCTCGCACCAGCGTGACCGCTATCCCAATGACTGGGACGGCTTCAAGTGGTGGAAACGTCCGTAAGAGGCGCATAGGACTGGATGAAATTGGCTGAGTGTGGTGAAAGAATACGCAGAAATCGAACCTTGGGGAGTTCATAACTTCATCTCGCATGAGCAACAATTGTGCGATAACACACAATACGTTCAAGTGTACGCCAAAAGCCAAGAGAAAGTCCCACAACATCAGAACTTGGTCCAGAGGAGGTGTGCACGCGCACAACGTAAGTACCGCTGCAGAAATGGACATGGATTAGCATGGTGCCATGGAGCAAGACAGGAAAACAGGAAAACCAACAAGGAAATGCGTAGATTTCTGCGGAAAGGTTCTTCAATCGAAGATAACCAAACAGATCTGGATCTACTATTTTCAGACATCGATCGAGGAGCTATGTCATGGCTTTGTCTTTCAGTGTTACAGGAGTGAAACGACAAGGAGCTGACCTTGAGACCTCTATGAACCCCCTCGAGTGTCGGTTGCACATATAGGGGACACGACTCTTCGATAAACTTAGCGAAGCAAAAAAATGCCTCGAGCTCTGAGGGCATCGTGTACAAGAACGGAGCAGCGAGGACGTTCATTCCTTGAACGTATGTGAAGCCAAGTTGCTGATTTTCTTGGCGGTCTGTAGCCTGATGGTCGAGCACGTCGATAAGAAAGACTGACAACGCACCATAATTCCGCCATACAAACGCATCCAAGAGCCGAACAAGCATATCCTCTCGAACTCGCTCCTTAAAGCCACGGTCTGTTGCCAGAGTCCTTCACAGATTGAGTTGTATGGCACTGAGACCAGCGGTTGGGTTCACCTAAAAGTATCGTTTCTGATTTTTTCCCGAACCTCGCAGGGGCCGCGAGAAACATATTGCAAAAATGTTTCCGCTGATATGTCGTCCACCCGGAGGAGAATTTTCCATATTCGAGGACGCAGAGTGGAATCCTGTGAGGAGAAGCGATCAGCATGCATCCTTGACCGGTGCCTTGACACGCACATGTTTGGACGGGATGCCTTCTACAAGGATCATACGCCTGAGTTTTTTTAGTCCTTCATCCACGTCTCCAGACCGTTTTGATTTCGACGACTTATGTTGATGGAGGATTTTATTGAATGAATGGGCGGCAGCTACAGCGGCAGCCTGGTCTGGAGACGAGGACATGGTCATACTTGCGGTGTTTGTATCTTCCCTCACAGTTCAACCACACTCTGGTCAACACATGGACATCCCATTCATTTCGTCTGGTGCGATGAGTCGCGCGCAGTATGCTCTCGTGCGTAAAATCGAAAATGCAGATTCTCCCCAGGCTGCCGACCAGATTCTCGTAAACGAGCTCGATATTATACGTCGCAGCTTCCAGCAACAACATCTGTCTATCGTGCGTAGTTTCACGCGCGCATCTTGGTCGTTCTTCAAGTTAGGTTACCACAGAAGCAGTGCAAAGAGAATCTGATTTTGATTCTGCATTGTACCATGTCCCTGTCCATTGCTGGCCCCATCGACTTGGAATTTGCCTTTCCGCACGCCGTAAATCTAGCCGAGCTTGGCAAGTCTCCAATGGACAAGAAAATTGGTACGTCTACGCTGCGTCCATGTGTTGGCTCTACTTAGTAGCTTCACTTTTATCCAGGCTATATCTTCTGCATGGAACTAATGCCTCATCGTCACGAACTTCAGCTCATGCTGATAAATACCTTGCGCAAGGTAGGCGGGTTAGCTCTTACTGTTCATTTTTGACTGGGTCCTGCAGGACCTAGAAAGCACCTCCATAGCCCGAATATGTCTGGCACTTGATGTGCTCATACAAGTTCCTAATGAAGATGTCATCCCTGCCGTTGATGCTCGCCTGGAGAATCTCCTTCGGCACCAGTCGTAAGCACCACTCCTCAATCGTTGCATCACACAACACTTGCTTCAGCGTAGCGGTACGGCGACGCGCCTTGATGGCATACTATACACTATTTCAAGAAGATGCTGAGCGGCTGGCGCGCTTGGAAGACATGATACGGCATTATCTACAAGCCGAGCCATCTGAATTTATAGCGATGTCCATAATCGCAGGGAAAGTGCGCAACTTACGTATTTCTAAACCCTTTTTTCGAACATGTCTACAGCTCAAACAGTCGAGTTCTCTTGGTAAGCTTTTGAACTCACAGATGCAACAACGGCATCGCGAGTCTGGCGAGTCTGGTGCTGTGTTTACCACCCTGCGGTCACTACGCAGGAGTGGAATGGGGTTCGTGCGTAGACTATCTGACATCAGAGCCTGGTTTAAGCATATTATTAGACTCGAGCTTGGGAGTGTTCCAATTATTCTCGATATCATCAAGCAGGTGTCTAAAGTTCCAATACGAGGTAAGAGTGCGTACATCAGAGTGGGTGTGGTGACTGAGTGGATCATAGACGTGCTTCGTGAGGCATTCATGCTATTGTCAACTGTCAATCCTGAGGCACTCCGCCAAACTCGGTCATCCTCCATCGCAATCACAAGCATCCGTCACTTTCTTTTTTCTACAGACCCTAACGACTTGTATCTATTTGTATCCTGCTTGAACTGTATTGATCCGTGTATTTGGGCTGGGACAACCCCCGGCACTGTTCCTATATTAGACGAACGGGAGGTTCAAGGGGTCATGAGACTTCTTGATTCACCAGATGGGTTGATCCGGAGGACGGTAATCCACCATCCGATCATACTTTTACGTGTATTAACCGTTCTTTTATCGTCACATCAGACACTCAGGATTCTTCACTCCGTGGATCCGGCTATCGTCGAGACGTACTATTCTCAGTCACTGCACAACCTGTCGCCATCACTCACTCAGTCCGACAAGACAGAATATGTTTTGCGATTGCTCGAAATCGTCGATATGCAAAATGCAAATAACGTAGATCAATATGCAAGGCGTCTCAAGGACCTCTTTTCAGTGGTTGAAGGACCGGAATACGGGGCAGCGGCGAATCTCCCGGTTCTCGATCTCGGCGTTCACCAGATTTTGAATGGGATCCGAGAAAGTATGTTCTTCTTACGACTCGCCGGGTAGTACAAGCATATGGCCTTACTAATTCTCATCAAGGAGAAACATCCACTAGGATATCGTGTGTAACTGCGTTGGCTGTGGACCTAACAGAGCCAGAAGTGCGTTTGGGACCAACCCTCATGGTTATAGTTTCGGCCCTTGTGAGCGAATATTGTGGCAAGATTTCGATATCGCCTACGGAGATGCTCCGTGGTATTGCTATTAGGTTAGAATTCTACGCTCGTGAGTCAGCCAACTCGCATCGAAAAGGGAGGTTCACGCCATTCCCAAGCTTCTATTCAGGATGCATGCCTGCTTACGATGCTGAGGTTATCTGTCGAATGTGACGAGATCCCAGAAGAGGCTGCTGCTGCTGCCCGCCGACTGTCACAAATTGCCAATGCCCATATCCGTAGAGTAAGTGCAAGATACACACGGTAGTTCCATGCGCCGACCTCTGACATTAGAGATGTGATCAATTTTTGACATTATCGGGCCAGCGGCGGGTTCTTTCCGAGATTGTCTTCCGGGCAGCATCGTCTTCCGTAAGTTGGCATACTGTTATTTCTGAGAAATCACTGACGTTGGACAAGCTACCCGACTTCCTTCATGCACTGACGACTTATCAGTCGAGTCCAAATACCGCATTGGTATCCACTCAAACAGCATCACCGGGACATCAAGGCGCGATAGGATTCTCGCCTTCTCAGCGGGCTGCACGCGGGAGAAGATTACGATACGAGGCCTATGCAGCTCCTCCAGTCCCTCCTAGCCCACGGCGAGCAAAGGGTTCAGTCGCCAGTTCCGAGGGCAGCGCAAGGAGCCTATCACGGATGAGTGATAGGTCGAATCCATCACACGAACTTGCCAAGACCATCACTCCGGGAGAACTAACACTGGCAGCGGCGCGGATCCCCCTTTATGTACCTGAGGTATGCATCACCACGCGGGTTGCTCTTCGATGGATGATGGCTCAAGCGGAAATAGGCCAGCAGAATGATTGATCCTGTAGTGCAGCCATCACAAGATGATCTATTGGTTTGTCATATTGAATGGAAGGCGCAGCTTTCGTCTGATTTAGCCCTGTAGACATCCCGGGTGGATCTTATCACGCTTGATTCCCCATTTATTGCGGAACCTGCGAAAGAAGGATTAGCAGAGGTCGATTTCAAAGCCGTGTGGGACTCTATGGAGAATTCAAATGTCCGAGGGTGGTGTGAAGCACCGTTGGACATGATCGTGCGCCAGTTACAGTCGCTGCGGCACCGGATGAGAGTTATCGCCACGGACCAACTGCCGTTTGAGGGTATGTGTGTGTGAATCATGCCTATGTTTCTTAGCTCACTGAGACTCAGGTGAGCTCAAAGTACTCCTGCAAGGGCCAGAAACCCCGCAGCATGCAACTCTCCGGCTGCGAGAGGGCGAAGATGAGACCTGTCTGTGGCGCCTATGTTGTGACGACGTGGAGCTGCGTACATCTATCCAAAAGTTGATGGAAGGCCTGTAGTTGTAGATTACCGAGTAAGACCGTGGGAAGAGTATTGACGTAGGGGATATACTAATTCGAGCAAAGTCAGAAATTTTCCGACAAGAGAAGGATCTTTTTGATCTCTTCCTGCAGAGCGCCTCCAGCAAAATTTCTGCTGCAACTTTGAAATAATCTATGACCTTGGTCCTGCAAAGCAAAAGGCTTGTCGCTACCCTTTTTGTAGTTCCGAGGCTTACCTTTGGTCTCACCCAGCACTCGGCGTCTGAACCTCCTCCACGTTGTCCGCTTCGTTCCGCTTGTTGTATCTCTTCTCGGCGTCGACCGACCTCCTTAAGCCCTGCCTCCATTGCAGCCTGCAATCACCCTCGACCCCATCTTTTGGCTAATGGGATAAATCCCCCACATATCTCTTAATCCTCGCCCATTTCTGACGTTAACCCATTTCCGACATGATCTACACTCGCAAGAACCAGTCTGTTTTTCGCCCTTCCAGCTGCCCTCCAGCCCCGTCCTCTCCTCCCGACTCGTCTGTGGTCACAGAGAAGGCTCGGCCTCTTATCAGGACTCCCCTGAACCTTCGACGCACCGCGCTGGCCCCCACGGTTACTAGTCCCGTACCACTCATTCAGGACGGATCTTATCTTGAAGCGCTCAGTCTACGACTGAACGAGGCTGTATGCAAAGCCCTCGTTCCCCCACCCGGTCCTCCCCTCCCGAACGAGCAACTCGGTGGTAAGCGTCCGATTCCCACCGGCCGTGGCCGTGCCCTAGGTACATTGGTGGCTTGGTATGCTTATTCCGATTCGATCGCTTGGAAATTGCTAAACACATGTCCAGTGAATTGACAGCAGCACGTGACGACATTCATTTGTACAAGGCTATTTTACGTGCCCTTCACAAGCCTTTATCTGTTCTCTTGAGCAATTTGTCAACTCTTCTCCTACCTCTTCTGTCTTCCCCCGCGTTCCTTCGACCCTCGACACCAACTCCGAACGCGACTCAGCTCCATGCGCTGGCCCTCGCAGACTTCGCTGGAGAATTACTGGCGAGCTTCGATGAATTGGCTTTGGGCATCGACACCGATAGCCGCGGGGATGGACTAAAGCCGATACGGACGGGACTGGTCTCGCTTGTCACTCGCGTCATCGCCCCGCTCATTGCAGGAATCAAGGAAGAATTAATTCCCATCATTGATGCGTTAGAGACATTTGCACAGTCTTCCGCGCACAAAGTGAAGGGATCTATGCATCCTTCTATCACTGCGCTCCAGTCTTCTGCGCCAGCCTATCGTCGAGCACTTGCACGTTATGCTAGCATCCACTCTTCGGATACGTTACTTGCTTCATTCTTGATTTCCGTCATGTGGCGGGCACTTGTCGCATTGTCCCGTCGTCCAACCGTGCCATCGCAAAGTTCTACACAGGTCGTGCACTTCGAGAAGGGCCACCTCAGGCCATCTCCGAGATCTCCACCGGTCAGCCCTCCCACAGGACTGTTCAGCCTTAGACGTTCTTCACGGCCAGCCTCCCCTGTCATGTCGACAGCCGGAGCCGACGCGAAGGCACTGAGTGAGATCTTCTCACACTTCTCACGTCCGACTCACACCCAAGTCGCTCGAGAGGCTGTGGACGAGGCCTATGATCAACTGGAAACATTAGCATCTTTGCTCGAGGTTGCCGACGATCCGTTATTCGAGATCAACAAGACGGTAGATGACATCGCCGATGAGATTCACAGACTCACAGATGAACTTCCGACATTGATTGCTTTGCCAGTGTTATTCCGCGTACCTTACTTTGGACGCATCTTCGATCCTCCTGTCGGATCTGTAGCTACACTTCTCAATATGTCGGAGGACGCCTATCGCAAAGATTGCTTGACAGGCTTTGGTCGAGCAGAAGAGTGCGGCCCTATTGTCGCGCAACGTATTCTGGATGAGATGTACAACCTGCCCGTTGTTGATCCCTTGGAGTGCCTCGTTGGGTGGCTGGAAGCCCGTCTTGATCGGAACGACCATTCTTCCTGAAGCGACGCATGATTATCGTGTGTATGCATTCACGATCTCTAGAAGTTTTCAGTTTTTCTCGGTTTCATAAATCATCTGTTCTTTACTTTCATCTGATGTTGTACACAGATCAGGACACACCTGTGTTACTATTTACAGCTTACATCCTAGACTTTATTTATCTTGCCTGCTCGTTACAGTACACACTCGTTTCCTAGCCCACCAATTTTGCGTCCTCGGCAAGAATCTTGTTCAATGTATCTCGATGCACGCAGTTCTCAAATTTGAAGCTCTGCGCAATCTGGTCCAACTCGCTTTCATTCTTCCCGCGAAAATGTTCCGCCCACTCTTTGACGAGATACTCGGAGACAAGAATGCTGCGCGACAACCGGCCAACACGATCTGGCATCTTCCAGATGGGTGAGGGATAAAGTGCCTGGTTTTCGAGCGGGATTTCTTCAGTGATGTGGTCGATCAGGGGCTGATAGACGTGCTGGACAGATGTGGTGTCCGCGCCCCATGCATCCACGGCAAGACGGTGTTTCCTGGCAAGAAAATCTTTAAGAAGGGTGATATACTTGGTCTCTTGCGAAACGTGGACCATGCCCTGGAAGCCGATGTCTTTGTACAACCAAATCGACCAGCTCAAGCGATCCTGAGAGTGTGTGGAGCGCGTCAGCCCAGACAGGAACGAGCGCATCCGGATCTGCACAGAAGAGGGCACTCGCCTTGTTGTAAATGGCGAGCTGGTCCTTTAGGACGTGATAGCGTTGTTCGTTGATGGCGTCTGTATCCGCCCCGTCGTACTGCTTGCGAGCGTAGACCGGGCCCCATTCGCCGTTCCAGACGCAGAGCCCGCGCTGGTCCATCCATTCCCGCTTCTTTTCATAGCTCCTCTGCAGTCTCCGGCGCTGTTCGTCGCTGCCAACATACTTTTCTGGGGAAGCAGGGAACCCGAACAAAGAATAATCTGGGAAGGGACAACAAGGTGAGATAATGCGATGCCAGGATTTCATGTGGCGCTCATCCGATTCCGATTTGAATCGCTCGAACACAGATGCGGACTACGTTCAGGGAGGGGAGCTCACCGTGGATCGAATACGCGGTGTTCATCCACTTGATGTGGGCATCGCCGAAATGGGAAAAATCAGAGGCGAATGTGTTGCCGTCAAAGAAGATGATATGCTGGGTGTCGACAGCGCGAATGGCATCGTACACACGATCATAAAACCGGATGACTGCCGTTTGCGCCGGGTCGGTCGGTTCGTTCAGGGGGTTGTACCCCGCGATCCACTTGTTGCCAGCGTAGTGTTTCGCGAGTTCGGTCCACAGCCAAACGGTGCGATCCTGAAAGTCTTTGTGGATCCAGAAATTGGCGATATGCGTACCGGCGTCGGAGTGCCAATCGGTATTCTGTCCTCCCGGTGCTGCATGGAGATCGAGGATGGTGTAGATACCGTGCTGGGCGCAGAGGTTGATGACGCGATCGAGGTGTTTGAAGCCTTCCTTTTTGAGCACGCGGGGGTTCATGTCATCTGGGGGCGGGTGGCAGGGTATGTAAGGGCTCCCAGGGTCGACGGCTTCTATCGACAGATATCAATCACCTTCGAAATGTCTGTAATTGAACGGCAGGCGAATGCAGTTCAGTCCGAGGCTTTTGAAAAATCTGGCATCCTCTGCTTGGAAGAAATAGTCCAAAAACTGACACCGAGGTCCGATCCACGTCAGCGGGATAGCCTGAAATGAAGAGGGACAAGCACAGAAAAAGACGGCCGACCATCGGACACACTTCTTGGGCCAGTGCTCAAAGGGAGGGACCCACCTTGTCGAAGAAGAAAGCGGACCTTTCGGGTCCAATAACATCTGCAATGGCAGCTCGGATCTGGAATTCACAACCAGGGTAGCCGCATATGAAGTTCTCCATGCTGCGCGAGGTGATGATAAGCTCCACGGCTGCTCAATGGTGCACGGTGGCGGGACGCACTTCATCCACCCGCCTAGGCCAGCTCCGCGGAGGATGACCTCATTGCCATTCCCGTCGATGATCTGTGTCCCCGATACCTTCAGGTAGGCCGCCATGGTTAGTGAATGCTCGGCCGTCGTTTGAGGAGATTCCAAGTCATCTACAAGTTGGCGAGTTGCCACTTTAAGTATCCAAATCACGGGCTGAAAATATCGACCGATGTTTCTCCGCTCAACATATAACTGGACGGCATCGCCCACAAGAGTCACAGGTTCGACAGAACGCGACTCGCCACATCGTCCATGCGGGAGTCAGGCACATTTCGCGGCACTCAATCAACGTCTACAAAACAATTTCTTGTGAGAAATCGGTCAAGTGGGGGTAGTGACCCCCGCAAGTGTGTACAAGTCCTCGTTTGACAGCTATAGCAACATGACGAGGGTATTGCGGTATTTAGTGAGAGTTGTAAAGTGCACAGTGGAGTTGGAACATTCTGCGGGAATAGATATCAAGAACCGCCGCTCGCGAAGAATAATCGGGTGTGGTCGGTTGTGCCGGATGTCGTGAATATCGTGCAAGGGTAATCTTCCCCTAAGACCCCTTCGCTTATTGGGAAAGATTCTAGCGTTTTCACCGCTCGAAAAGCAGAAGTGAATCACGCCGGGTCGGTACTCTCGCCCGCGGATCTTCCTCCACTCCAGGGATCTCGCCGTGCCTCGTGAGATGATGCCAATACAGCACCTCGCCTGGCTTGAGTTTGCGAGGGTATAACTCGGGGGTGGTCCCCCTTGTCTCCGGTAGCGTGTGAAGGACGGGATCACGCGGAAGCGGCGCCTGCAAAGGGGGACGAGGAGACTGCCGGGGTGAAATCGGAGGAGCAGAGGTGTTCAGGTCGGGTGAGGACACGGGAGACCAAGGATCCAAGACTGGTGATCCCATCTGAGGAGAGGGGAGAGATTCAGACCTTGGCGATGGTGATGATGTTGTGAACGGTTGTGAGGGCACAGAAATTCCGGATCGCCGATATGTGGCTGGGTCTGTGGGATGGAGGATCGCAGGATATGCAGGCGCAAGCGGGGGAGGGGATGATGGTGGAGGGGGCGGGGATGGATACTCGATTGCCAAGACACCGGGTTCATCGAGGATATGGTGTCTTTCAGATGCAGTGATTTCGCTCGAGTGGAAAACAAACCGGTGGCCATTAGTCGCACGGTTCGTCGCGGAAATTGAAGACGTACACCTGAAACACTGATCAATTGAGTGTAAAAGATTATCCGTCAAGTCTAAACGTGTTTGTGGAGGAAATAATCTCACCGGAATGACGATCATGTAGCCAACCGCGGTACCGCAAGTGTGGCAGCAGAGTGTCTGAGTGAGGCACTCGCAGGTGCGGGGCGGAAAAGTAGGAATGGAACGACAGAGAGGGGGATGGAGTGCGTCTTGATCCGTGGAATATGCAGAACAATTTACAGGGAGGGCATCCGTCGAAAAAAGAGAGACGTTGGGTCGAAGCAACAGTACAGCCTGCAAAATCGGATTAGTATCTGGAGCGGATAAGCAAGCAAGTGGGGGCGATGACTTACTTTCATGCCGCGGTTTGTCAGAAAGGTACCGCAGGACCTGCAATCAAGGATCCAGACTTTGTGAATGAGCTGAGAAGGCTGTGGAGGAGGATAGGGGTTGTGGTGCAGATAGTGGATGTGGGGCTGCCAATTTGAGAAGGCCTGGGAGAGTGAGAGATGGCTGAAAGCGGCCGATGACGAGGAAGACGCGGTGAGGTGAGGAGGCAAGACCGCGTCATGATATGTGTTGGTGTCGGTGCCATAAGCGTGAGTATAGACCGAGTCCGGGGGTGATCTCGGAGGGCGGAACGGGGAGGGACGCGGGTAGGGGTTGGGAGGGTTGCGGGAGGAGGGTAGAAGGAGGGGGTCTTCGATTGACGGGAGGAGGTCAGGGAAAGAGAGTGCGGGCATTGGGAAGGAGGGGGAGGAAGGAGCGGGATATGTCTCGCCTGAGAGCGAGAGTTGCTTATAACGAATCCGACGTCGAAGACATTCCCAAGTAGTCGATCCCTTGAATTATGTAACGCTCGGATATACCCGACCCGACCAGCTAAACCGACCTAGTCTTTCAATAGGATCCATGGCACACGACAACATCGCCGTCCTCACTCGGTCCCACTCCGTCATCGCCGCAAAGAAGCGTGCAAAGCATGCACAGGTGAAGGAGGTCGTGTTCGATGACGAGGACCGGAGGTGCGTCCCTTTGCTTCGATCTCATCATGCACGCGACGAAGGCGCCACAGATCGTTTTTGACGGGATTCCACAAACGCAAGATCGCACGACGCGAACAGGCGAAGAAAACGGCACAGGCTAGGGAGAAGCAAGAGAGACTGGAAGCGCGGCGAGAGGTACCTTTTTTTTTTTTTTTTTCTTCTTCTTCTTTACGGTCGCTTTTCTCACCGGGCTGTAGCGTCGTCGGGCTCTCGCGGAACGGGCGGTACGGAATGCCGCCGAAGTTGAAAAAGCGTATGGGGCCTGCGCAGGTATGGGAATGTGGCTCTGACTGTGCCGTGCTGATGGCGCATCCACAGAGGGCGACGACGACGAGTGGAATGGGGTGTGCAGCGAAGCGGAGGAGGAATACGAAGGAGAAGAGCAGTTGGCGACTGTGACGGTGGTACAAGACTTTGATCTCTCAACGCTAACCAGCGAGGACCGGAAACAACCGGGCCGGGCCGGGCGGAGGCGGAAACAGAAGTAGCTGCTTACATAATAAGACAACGATGAACTCGCTCTACACGCTCGGCACGCGTCAGACAAACTCACTCAACGCCGACCTCGAACGCCTCAAAAATGGTGACAACTCCGCCTCCCTCATAGGTCCGTGTCCTCCTCCTCCTCCTCCTTTTCCTTTTCCTTTGTCTAATCGAACCCCTCCGTTAGGACAGATCGCCGCCTCCCTCGCAGCCATGCAACGCACCATCGAGGACTACGACGCCATGACGAAGAGGGAGATCATCAAGGCAAAGCAGGAAAAGGGCCAAATGTACTCCTTTTCCTCTCGCTCCCTTCCCGAGTTCACCTCTCCTCAGGCGCGTGCAAAAGTTCCGTGCAGACTATACAGACCTCAAAGGCCAGTTCGAGCGCATAAAGAACGAGGTGCGTGTTCTGCCTGTCGTTTTTGTTCCTGAAGTAAACGTTTCGCAGAGAGCTGCCGCCCAGCGTAGCGAGCTTCTCCAGGGTGCTCCGTCGGGCATTCACTCCACGTCCGCATCCGACGCGCGAAGACGCTTCGCACCGACCACGTCATCACAGCACTCCGAGTCTCCGTTCCAAACGCCGACACCACTACCCAACTCTACCCTGCGCGAGCATCATGCCCTCCGGGAACACTCCTTTATTCAAAGCACAGAAGCAAGACTCGACGAGTTTCTTGCCCAGGGACGCGAGGTCCTGGACAACCTAGTCGATCAGCGCAACGTGTTGAAGGGCACACAGCGCCGTCTGCTTGACGCCGCAAACACGTTGGGTCTCAGTCGTGACGTGATTGGGTGGATCGAACGCCGCAGGTAAGGGTCACTTGCCGTCCCGACTCCGCCCTGTGTGTAACTCATATGACCCCGCAGCACACAAGACATGTACATCTTTCTCGGTGGCGCTGTCTTGACCTTTATCTGTTTCTTTCTGATCTGGAGGTATCTAGGGTAGCTCGGACTGTTCTCTAGATACTTGTAATATCACTTGCTTACCGGCACCCTGAACCGGTCCGAATGTTCCACTTGCCAAAATAAGCCAAGTCTCTTTTAACACAGAACCATTATTTGGCTTATGGTTCCATCCACCTTCAACTCCGTATACGACTATACCGAAGGCGCATCCGCAGCCGACATCGACGATGCAGTCGCACAGCGTTCCCATGCCCGGCGGGATTCTACCTATGGCCGCCCCGACGATGCCATTGGTGCAGTATTTGACGGTCCCGGCCACTTGGCAATCCCATCCAGCGCCTCAAGAATGTCTCAGGCGGAACGGGGCATCATCAACAGACGAAGCTCTGAATGGTCGAGGAGCAGAAGGAGAAGCGTAGACGCGGCCGCGCCAGGCTCTCTTTCTAGCAAGGCACGGGGGAAACGCAGAATGAGCAACCAAAGTCAAGCCTCTCAGAAATCTGCAGTCACTGAGGCGGAAAGCCAGGACGAGGGGGAGAGCTCTGAATTACTGGCCGGTAGCACTCTGAGGTCACCATCACCGACAATGAACAGATCGTCTGTGTTTGAGAACATTGCTCAATTGTTCGGCAAGGGGCCCGGAGGCGACCCCTTTGCGCGTCGCACGTCTACTCCTCGCTCCGTCTCCCCTTCCAGACGTTCAAGGCGCAGCAGGCTGTCGGATGCTGGATCCGACTACGCTCTTGGGTCGGATGACGGAGGCGAGGAGCGCTGGGGCTATTCTTCAGGCGAGGAAGACGACAGCACAGACTCTTATGTATCGCGAATGTCTAGTCCTGTCGCAAGCGACGTCGACTTTGGCTCAGAACCTCCTTCACCCAATCGTGCCTCCCATCTCCCGCTATTCTCGCCGGATCCGATCTTCGGAGACGAGATACGTATAGAAATAGACGCCCCTCTAGAATCCCTGGATCCACCGCCACCGGGCCCACCCAGCAGGCAGACGATTTATGTCACCGACGAGGACAGTACCCTTCGCTTTGTGGGGTACGAGGTCATACGTTGGCGTCAGTGGCTTTGGTGGACGCTGAGCGCGTTGACATTTGGCATGCTTGCTCTCATAGGACACTGGCTCCCTCGCCTGTGGCTTCGGTGGGTGGTGCGTGAAAGGGCCTTCAAGGATCTCAAGCATGGCTTCGTGGTTATTGAGGTATGCATTCGTTTGACATTAGCCACCTATGTACGCTGACACGTCCTAGTCTCCACACAGAGACATAACACTATTTCCCGTCAAAAGGATCGCATACCCTTACGAGCGCTCATCCGTCTTCCTGAATTACCCGCCCGATCCCAATGGACGTTCTCAGAAGCTGTCCGAGCCCTCCAAACCAAAGCCAAATGGTACTAGCAGTGGCGATGGAGCAGAAATGCTGCAAGACCTTCACATAGTGGACTACCGTTATTCGCGATTTGCGTTAGACACCCGATCTGGATTATTTACGATGGTTAGGTAGGGGTTTGACGCAGCAACCCACGTAATCTCGTTCTCATGGCACTCTAGGGACTGGAGAGACCCAACGTGGACAGGAATACAAACTGTGAAAAACGGCCTATCTCAACATACTAGAAAACAACGTCTGACATTATTTGGCTCTAATCTTCTTGATGTCGCTAGCAAATCAACTTTGGCACTTCTTGTAGATGAGGTACGTGTGATCAAGTATCGCTATGAAATAATAAACTAACGTCGGAAAGATCATCCATCCTTTTTTCGTTTTTCAAATTGCGAGCATTATCTTGTGGTCTCTCGACGACTATTTTTATTATGCCTTTTGCATCGCACTAATATCTGCCTTGAGCGTGATCACAACACTCATGGATACCAAGAAGGTGATGTTGGTGACGCTGAGGATGCCCAGAGTACTGAAAGGATCACCGCAGACCATCAAACGAATGCGCGAGATGTCGCGTTTTTCATGTCAGGTTGTGATCCACGCTGACGGCAAATGTAAGTCTTTTCTTTTTCTTTGGTTCTTCTTCACTCTCATGATCGGATTCACGCAGGGACATCCGTAGACTCTTCAGAGCTCGTACCAGGAGATATTGTTAATCTCTCTGAACTACGTGCACCACTTTTCCCCGCAGATATGTTCCTCTTGTCGGGCGACGCTATTGTCAATGAGAGCATGCTTACTGGTGAGAGTGTGCCGGTCTCGAAAAATTCGGCAAAGGACGAAGACATCGCCCGATGGCGAAACTCCAAGGATATCCAAGGTGAGCTCGCCAAGAGCTTTGTCTACGCTGGCACCAGAGTGGTCCGTATCCGTGGTGCGCTCGCTCTCCAAGGTGTTGCAAGCCCGGCGCTTGGACTTGTTGTACGTACAGGTAATCACCGTGCCATTACCAATATTCCAGGTCATCATTTTTGAACAGGTTTCAACACCACCAAGGGTGCCTTAGTTCGGTCAATGTTGTTTCCAAAGCCAATGGGATTCAAATTCTATCAAGATTCGATGCGGTTTATTATGGTACTCGCTGGGGTGGCTGGTCTTGGTTTCTGCGCTAGTGCCATTCAGTTTATCAGACTTGGGGTAAAACTCTGTTGGATCTCCTTTCAGCTTTTTCTGAATTGCATCATAGGTCAAATGGAGTACGATCGTCGTTCGTGCCTTGGATCTTATTACAATCGTCGTTCCTCCGGCTTTACCGGCTACCTTGACTATTGGTACTAGCTTCGCAATCGGCCGCCTTCGCAGGTTGGGCATTTATTGCATTGCTCCTACCCGGGTCAACGTGGGTGGAAAGATTAATGTATGTTGTTTCGACAAGACTGGGACACTCACGGAAGACGGACTGGACATCCTTGGGGTGCGATCGCTTGATCGCTCAGAACACCGATTTGGCGAGCTTATCGACAACGTGCACGATCTTCCCAGCGCACGGGATCGGGCCAGCTTTCTGCATGCCCTTGCGACTTGTCACTCGCTGAAAATGATCGAGGGAGATGTTATTGGGGACCCGCTGGACGTGAAGATGTTTGGTTTCACCAAGTGGACGCTCGAGGAAGGACTCATTTCAGGGACGGGGATCATTAAAGGGCGAGGTGGAGCTGAAAGGCCCGCTGCGCTTGTACAGACGGTCGTGCGCCCACCTGGCAGTGCGCAATTCCGACTCGAGGATGCGTTAAGGGCCGACGGAAGAGTATGTCTTTCGCGAGTCTTGACACAATCGACTCTGAATGCCATTAGCACGCACATTTTCTGGAACTAGGGGTTATTAGGACGTTCGAGTTTGTGTCGGCACTGCGACGGATGAGTGTCATCGTGAGAAGGCTCAAGAGCAGCAGCATGGAGATCTATGTCAAAGGCGCGCCTGAAGTCATGTTTGATATTTGCGAGAGGGACTCATGTTCGTCTACTCCTTTATTCTTGAGACCTTCTTTTTTTCTTCTGACATTCTGAGATGTATCCAGTCCCGCACGACTATGATGACCTGTTGTCATACTATACCCGACGAGGATACCGTGTCATCGCCATCGCAGGAAAGAGTATAGAGGGATTGTCGTGGCTTAAGGCTCAGAAAATGAGACGGTTGGACATTGTTCGTTTATGATGCCGATTAGCGCTGATCGTCGTTATTAGGGAACAAGCTGAATCTAGTTTGCGTTTCCTTGGTTTAATCATTTTTGAGAACAAGCTTAAACCTGGTACCACGCCTGCCATACAGACCCTGAGAACCGCACATCTTGCCTGTCGGATGATCACTGGCGACAATCCTCTCACTGCTGTCAGTGTGGCGAGGGAATGTAGTCTAGTCAATCCGGCTGCTCATGTCTTTTCACCGGCGTTCATTCAAGGTACGCTAGGTGCACGAGCTATTGCATTTTCTTGACGTGCCATAAGGGAATGCCACCATTCCTTTGTCAAAGGTGGAATGGTCGTGTATGGACGATCCTTCATGGAAGCTCGACAGTTACAGCCTCCGGCCTCACGCACCACCGAACCACACGGTAGCGGAGGTCGAGATTGCTTATCAAGACTACACACTCGTTGTGACAGGAGATGTCTTCAGGTGGATGATCAACCATGCCCCACTCGAGACTCTTCAACGTGTACGTTGGTTTACGTGTCCTGATCTGCACTGACCATTACTTGATAGATGCTTGTGAAAACACAAGTTTTTGCTCGAATGTCTCCGGACGAGAAGAACGAAGTCGTGGAACGTCTGCAGGGGCTTGGCTATAGTGTCTTGATGTGTGGCGATGGTGCCAACGATTGTGCTGCCCTCAAAGCTGCTGATGTTGGGATTTCGTTGTCTGAGGCAGAAGCATCCGTCGCAGCGCCCTTTACAAGCAATGTCCCAGATATCAGTTGTGTTATCGATGTCATCAAGGAGGGCAGAGCTGCTCTAGCCACCAGTTTCTCTTGTTTCAAGTACATGTAAGTGTGGGGGCAATAGTCGTGGAACGGTCTGACTGTGTGCTGTAGGGCGCTATATTCTCTCATCCAGTTCACCACCGTAACCCTTCTATATTCGTTCGCGTCGTCTCTCGGGGACTTTGAGGTTAGTGACAAGTTGATCAGAAGTGAATGGGGCGATTAACTCGGTACAGTTTCTCTATATCGATTTATTCATCATCCTCCCTATTGCAGTATCCAGTAGGTCCCTCTGGACAAGCCTGCGTTCGCTTGCTAATGCGGCGTTTCAGTGGGCCGGACCCTTCCATACGTGAAAATTTATCCAAAGCGGCCGACTGCCAGTCTTGTATCAAAGAACGTCCTCGCTAGTTTACTTGGACAAGTCGTTATCACGAGTGGAGTGCAATTTTTCACCTTTTTCTGGGCTCGACGGCAGGACTGGTGAGTTTGGATAAAGAATGATTTGCTGTTGCGGAACCGACCGTCGACTGCAGGTATAAACCACCGTCGATGGATAACCCCAATCGCGCGGATCAACACTTGAATGCAACTAATTATGAGAATACCGTATTATTTTTGGTGACTTGTTTCCAGTATGTGCTGGTGGCCGCAGTGTTCAGTATCGGACCACCGTACCGCAAGGCGATGTGGACAAACGGTGAGTGTGGATGTTCCTAGTTTCCAGGCATTCCTCAACGGAACTGATCGGGTAGGATGGTTGATGGTATCTATCACCGCTCTTTCTCTCTTCAACTTGTTGGTGCTGCTGCGCCCCCCGAAGGCGCTGGGACTGATCTTGGAATTGATGCCGATTCCATTCTCAGCACGGGGATGGCTTACCGCATTCGTACTGGTGAACATTGTCGTCTCCTTTGCTTTTGAAGAGTGGGCGACACAATTGATCGTAAAGTTGATTGGAGCGTTGATGAAGTTGCAACGGGAGACGAAGCGTCATCGGGATGGAAAGGCTTACAAGATAGTCGAGGGTGGGATGCGATGATAATATCTTAATAACACTACGGCAACGATGAATTAGGGGGCTGTGGTCGCTATGCCGATAACCGTAGATAAATTCGCATTGTTCTCGGAGTCAAGTCCTTAGTTTTGGTTGTCCGGGTGCCCACCTCCTTTCTTCCTGTCGCTAACCACCAAGAGCTGGCTCTTCTCCCCAACGTTTGTGCCATGCACGCTCGCTTCATCGCCTTTCTCTCCCTCTCTCTTTACTTTTTGGGCCTCGTGTCTGCATCTCCTGAACTTGTTCCCCGTCAAGCCTCGGTGACAATACCGGCATCCTTGGCTTCGCCTACGTCCGTCACGACCACCAGCACGTTTGAGACGTGAGTACGCTCGTCTTACCTTGTGCGGCCGCCGACGCTGAGGCGGCGAAATGATGCCAGTGCCAATGGCACCATGACCGAGACCTGTGTCATCACCTTCACTCCGGTCGGTCAGCAAATCCAACAGATCAGTAACTGTACCGTAGCCGCGGGGGAGGGGTCTCAAGTCACTAGCACACTCGTTCCCGCAGTGAGTTTTCCCGAGTGAAATGAATGACGTGACTGTGACATGTGACAGGCGTCGTCGGCCGCTGCCGAAGCGTTTGTTATGCCTGGGACGACGATCCAAGTGTTCCCGATCGGGCTGGGCATCTATGGCGGGATCACGTCCATCGCTCTCTTTGCTGTCGCGCTCGTGACCTGGGAGCGCGTCCACTATCGCAAGGTGTGTCGCCGCCATTGCGGATCTGAGTATTGTGACTCACCGCGAGAAAAGGCCTTTCGCAAGCAAAAGATGGCCGAGAGCAGCTTGAAATTTGTTTACAACATCGCGACTTAAGGACTGACTTGGCGGGCGCTTCTAAAAATACTACTATTGACACCGTAGTTTGTGTTATATAATAAGACGATTGCAATGCGCTGGCGATCTTGCAGTTATTGATCCATCATGTTGTCCGATAGTACGGCCGCATATCGTACAGGCCTGGTCGCAGTCGACAAGATCACCGTCACCTTTCTAGTGGACAATTGTATCGAATGGTGAAAGGATTTTTTTGTTTTTTTGTTTCAAGCCCTTATCAGTAGGATGACCAAACTCCCCCCGGGCTTCACGCACGAGATGCGTCAACATCTCTTCGACCAAAAACCTCCTATCGATCCCCTCACAGGCGTCCCCATTCTCGATTTCGAACACTTTTGCTGTGGTGCGTCAGTGGACGCTCCGTTCGAGAACGGGCAGATTTATATACATGATTTGGTGCCAGGAGCCCACGGATTCTCCGCCTTGATCGTACGCGAACCCCTCCTCCTGCTGCCATTCTGATTTTACTACTTAACCATAACCACACAAAGGAAACCCATGTCTCCGAATCAGACGCATCGAACCTCGTCCTATTCGATACCGGCCCTGACTCCAAATCCATCGTCCGCAACGCGACCGCGATGCAAACGCGCGTCGACGACGTCCGGACCATCATCCTCTCACACTGGCACTCTGACCACTCGGGCGGGATACTCGCGTTTCTCGGCATGCGGCGCAACCCCACCACTGGCAGCAGCGAATGTGTCGTGGATGTACACCCGGACCGCCCAGATGCACGCGGGATCGCGGTGCCGCCCACGTTTGAGCAGATTATAGGACGGCTGCCGGATGATCCGACGTTTGAGCAGATCGAGCGTGCTGGGGGGACGGTGAGGAAATGGAGTGTCGGGCATACGGTCGCAGACGGGACGGTCTATGTCAGCGGGGAGATTCCGAGGGTGACACCGTTCGAGGGCGGACTGCTCGGCGGAATGCGATTCCGAAAGGAGACTGGGAAGTGGACATCCGAGCCGGTTCGTGGTTGTCGTTCTTACCCGGGGAAAGTTTCAGCGATGCTTATTGGCAGCATCTCATGGATGAACGTTATGCCGCCATCCATGTCGCGGGCAAGGGCCTCGTCATCTTTAGCGCGTACGTGTATTCCATTGAAGACGACGTCTAGTGGACAGCCTTTGTGGACCTAGATGTTCACATGCAGGTATCGTGAACGTGGTCAAGGACGCCGTACAAAAACTTGCCAGACCTGTCTACATGGTAACCCGTCTCTCACTAGTGCTCGCCGTCCGCTTCGCCCCGCTCAGATGACGGCCTAGGTGATCGGCGGGCTCCACCTAGCAGGTCCCGAGCTCGTCCCTCGTATCCCGGACACAGTCAACTTTTTGGCGAATGAACTGCGGCCCGCACCGGCATACGTATTGCCAATGCACTGTTCTGGGTTCCAGTCCAAGATCGCTCTGGAGCGTGCGTTCGGAGAACGCTGCGTCCCCGCAGGGGTCGGTGTCAAGGTTGAGATCTGTGGGGATCGCGAAGCAGACGCAAGACTGCTGCCTGCCGTGTGGGGATAGGAATTGTATGATAACTAACACCAAGCAACTGAAAAACGCTGACCTTGTTCTTATCATCAGTGTGGAGTCGCCACTATTTTCCCAGAGCGTACATCCTGGGTAAAATAATGATCCACTGTAAAAAGAAGACGCCTAAACTTTTCCATGACGTTTGCTTTGGGGGGTGTCGTATCGTTGATCATATCAACGACACGTGAATCTTCGTATCTGGAACCGTTTTTTCCGTAATACTTGACAAGTGACAGAATCTCGTCACATTGCTTATTCCAGTCAAAGTCCAGCTTGAGCGCGTACAATATATGATACTGTAACTCATCCATCAGCCAGATTATAAAATGAGCGTGTTGAAGGCCCACTTTGTCGATAACGGCGTTCGGCGCGCCATCCCAATGTGGAGGCGTCTGGCGTCCCAAAAGTTCCCGTGTTCGATCGAACACAAATCGGTACTGCTTCAGAACCTCGGAGACGCGCTGTGGCTTTGCCTTTGATTCCATGTATCCTACCCAATCGGGATGGTGCTCTATGAGCGGCCGGACATATTTGATCACGGCTTCGATCATCTCTGTTCGTGTCTCTGCGACCCGACCGGGAGTAGGCGGACTCAGCAGGCGTTGGATCGAGCTGGATTGCGAGTAGCCCTCCAATGTGGGTGGTGGTCTCGTATCTGGTTTGGCGTATATGCTCTTTGATAATCGCTCGATCTGTTCTTCGCGGGTCACGACCGGGTAAGCGTTCCGGTAGTTCGGCACGGTGGGAGAGGGCGTAGATTCGTTGTCGGAACTAGAGGGATCTTCCGGGGGCGGACCAGCAGGGCGCGGTAGCTGACCTTGTGGCAGGGGCTGACAACAATAAAGACATCAGGTGCATTCCAAGTGTTACGGCCAGATGCTACTGACAGCTTCGACGTAGATGGTCAATGTTCTATCCTTCGTGACACCCAAATGTGCCGACTGGACCTCGAGCTCGTCATACTGATCGACACGCATGAAAAATTGGCGGTATTTTCCTCTCATAGTGTACACCTTGGCGGGCCCTTGTCGTACGGGAATCAGTCGTGGTGATCGGAGGGGCATAAACAAAGTGCCAACCGTCTATGCGAGATGGACCACTCTGAAGGGTGTTGCAAACGTCGACTGCGTCCGTCCAGAAGCCATCTTCTGGGTCGTCGGCAACTCTCACTGGCACTCTGACCTCTGCGAGTTGCGCATCGACTACGCCACTTCTGAGGTCGTTGATGAGTAATGTTACCATTCGCATTGGCTTGGGAACGGGTTGGGTGGCTGACAGGAGTGAGTGACGAACGGGATGAAATGGACGATACTTACTAGTAGGATTTGTGTTACCAGCCGACGTGTTGGCTGGAGTGGCAACAGAAGCAGAAGGCGCTGGAGTGTGGCTCCCAGTATCATTTGGCTGGGGCGAACTAGCGCTCGAGTGACTAGAAGCGTCGTCGGTGTGTAGAAATCTCCTGGATCGCTTGACGCCGATTGTTGTATCCGGTGTGGCAAAAGACGCAGTATCACTCGGCTGAGGGGGGCTAGGACTTGAATGGTTGGAAGAATTATTGGGCTGTGGGGAAGTCTTTCTTTTGGATGATTTCCTGGGTCGCTTGACGCTGCGTGTCGGAGGGGCTGAGGTGTCCGGCGTGTGGCTCCCAGTATCATCCGGCTGAGGGCGGCAAGGACTTGAATGGTTGGAAGAGTTTTTGGGTTGTGGGGAAGGCTTTCTTTTGGATGATTTCCTGGGTCGCTTGACGCCGCGCGTCGGAGGGACTGATGAGTCCGGCGTGTGGCTACCGTTGGTGTAAACAAAAGGGAAATTCGTCGCAGGTACCATGGAATGCGCAGGGTCAACGGACGCAGGAGCGCCTGCTGCGGGAGCAAGGCGCACAAGGCCAGGAGGCGATGACTGTGTGGTGGACCCACAAAGCTTGAATTTGCTTGTTTTATCGGAGTAGAGCTCGCCCCTCTTCTTCCTCGGAGCCCTCGGTTTTGTGGGCTTTGGATTCAGAGGAGGGGGAGGAGGAGCCTGTCCGGGAAGAAAGTAGGGCACGGTGGGCTGTTCGGGGACTGCGGCTTTGTAGGTGGTGACGCTGGCATTTGTAGACGGAGTCCAGGAGAAGCCGACGGCCTGGCGTATAAGGGGCGCGTTTTCGGGCGTTGGAGTTTCATCGTCGTCATTGTCGTTGGGGTCGTTTTGGGGGACGACAAAGTCACCATCGTCAGAAGCGGGTGTCAATGCGCGTTTCTGGCGTTTCTGCACACAAAGGCTGACGGTCAGGGTTGGGGTGTGGGCACGAGGAGGAGACTGCCAACCGCTATAGGCGAAGACTCTCTGCTACTCCTGGTCGAGCTGAGAGGAACCGACTGGGAAAGAAAAAGAGGGAGGAGGACTCACGAGCACGACGAGTGGCGTCTTCCGACTTGGAAGGCGGGGTCATCGTTCATGGTCGGAGACAAGGTTACATTTATATTTTGTATCTATTCAACCAACAACTACATTGTAACCATATACACGCTCGGCATTTTCAATGAATATCTTGTCCATCTCGTCCTGGGAGACGGCCAGCTCGCGGAACGACTCCAAGACGAGCTTGTACCAGCACTCGGCCAGGTCCGGCGAGCCTGTTGTCAATGCAGGCGAGGACCCAAACATGATCCGCTCAAACCCAAAGGCCTCCAGGACCGGTGCGACTGGGAGAGAACGGTAAGCCGGGCGTACTGCTGCACACATGTGGACTCACTGAAGAGTTTGAGCATATTTTTCAGATCGCGGCCCTCTGTGTCGACAGAGAACCAGGGAGGGGGGAGCAGCTTGACGGACACGCATTCGAAGAGGGAGAGCAGGGAGACGCGCTGGCGGTAGGTGGTGTATTCTGGATGGTTCATCATCGCGACGACGGGGGGGAATGAGTCGAGCGGGGGCGGTAACACGTTGGCTGGATCATGGTCAGCACACGAGCGGGAGACGGGGGGAAAAGACTCGCTCAAGACGATCGGGGTGCGCTTCGTGGATTTGATGGCCTTGGTGAGCAGATTGACGAGGGTATCATAAAAGGGAGCGTCTGCGGCGATGATACTGCCCTGGATGGCGAGATCGACCGCGCGACCGTGCTGGAGGGCGTGACAGAGATTGCTGACGGGAGTCTCCACCTGTGCCTGATCCTTGGAGTCGTCCTCGGCGTCTGGGGCGACGGGGGTGGTGCCATCGTAGATGGCGGCGAGTGCAGGCGGGGGGGACGGGAGATCGGGCAGGTCACCGTCGAGTGCAAAGGGGAGGAGGAGGGCGAGGACGGAGACGCTGTGGGGGGTGAGCGGGTGGCAGGTTCCGGGGATGGACCTCACGGAGCGGGGATCGTCGCGGGTGCGCACAAGACGACGGCGCGCCTCTGTGCGCGGTTGAGATGGGCGATGAAGTCTGCTGCGCGGGGGGGATCGGGTGCGATGTGGAGATGGGCGTCGGCGATGCCTGTGGGGACGACGAGACTGGGAGTCGGGGGGAGGGGGAAAGTGTCGGAGGTGCTCGTCGTCGCTGGGGAGAAGGCGGAGAGGGGAAGGCGGGGAATGTCCTTGCCTTTGCGACGGGCCATGATGGTAATAAACAAGTGTAGCGTAGCTGACTACATAATAATATTACTAGTCTCAACGTCAACGTCGTCTCAGCCATGGCCTCTGCGATACCGACGTCGAACGGCGCATCCAATCCGACCATTGCTGAGCCTGTTTCCTCGTCTGATCGCCCTCGGTCAGTGCGCCCGGTCGCGCAACGAACAGCACTCACCACCAAGTCCCGCTCGTCGATCTCTGCAGCAAAAAAATCGTCAAAAGCCTGTAGCGCATGTGCTCGCTCCTCGTCCCGACCTTGTGTCCACCCCTCGTCGAACCCTTCCTGTCGCCCAATCTTGCGCCCCTGCTTGAGCCCCTCCGCGACACCGTCCTCCCGCCCCTCCTCGTACCCCTCCCCCCGGCCGTTCTCAAATCCTTCCGCGTGTCCGGCGTCCCAGCCCTCGATGCGGCCCGACTTGAACCACTTGTGCATCCCGTGTCGCAGGCCCTCCTCTCTCCCCACCTGGCGTGCCTGGACGCTCCGCAGCTCCATTTGGAACTTTCGTGCCGTGTCGCGTGCTCGCGCAGCGCTGTCGTCCGCCTCGTTTCGCTGTCTCTCGAGCAGCGTCACGTCCGCCTGCAGCCGCTTCACGTCCCGCTCGAGGCTCTCAATCTGCAGTTGGTAGCGTTTGATCTCCTCCTGCGCACGCGTCGCCTCGAGCTCCACGACGTACTTGCTCGCCTCGGTTTTGGACACGCGCGCGGTCAGTTCGTGCACCCTAGACTCGGCATGTTCAGCTCTCGACTCGGCCTGGCTTGCTCGACGGATCTCCCGATCGAGTCTGTCACCTGTTGATCGAAGCAGCGACTTGAGCCGGTGCGCCTGCTTCTCCTCCTCTGCGAGTACCACCCCGAGCACCGCCGATGCCCGGGGCTGCTCTCGGCTGCTTCTCGAGTGTCGCTGGCGCTTTGCCTGGCTATGGTCGATGGCGTCGGCGACGGCGGGGTCCTTGAGGTAGCTGGTCAACGGCGAGGGTGCTGCGGTCGCCTCCCGTATCTGCGCGATAATGCTCCTAGCTGGCTCAGGGTCAGGCAGGTGTTCATGAAACCGGGAAGCACTCATGGTGTAGTTAGTTGAAGGAGAAGTGATGTTATTATAACTTTCCCACCTTCTACTACTGTACATTGAACATGTCTATCAAAGCTGTCGTCAAATGTCGGTGCTCCTCCTCCTCCTCCTCCTCCTCCTCCTCGTTTTCCACTCACTGCCTCACATAGCCGTCATCTCTGGCGATACCCTCGTTCTACGCGGGCCCCCAGGTCAGCATGGCCAACCACCTAGAGAAAGGTACTCTCGACGTCCGATCCCGCCCATCCATTCGAATGACCTTGTCCTCTCCCAGGATCCTCCATCTCGCAGACGTCTCCGCACCGCGCATGGGAAACACCGCCAGGGAAGACGAGGCAAGCCATCCTTACTCTCACACCGCCTCATCCACGTGCTCATCCGTCCCCCAGCCATGGGCATTCGAATCGCGCGACTTTCTACGTGCACTGGCCGTCGGAAAACTCTTATCGTGTGCCTCGTCCCACAGCCTCCACACCAACGACGACATCCCACGCGATCTCGGCGCAGCAGACATCGCCGGCCTCGACATCACCACAGAACTCCTCAAGCATGGCTGGGTCAGGCTCAAGGACCTCAAGCGCGACCCCACAGACGTCGACGACAACAAGCGCGACCTCGAGGCACAGGCGAAAGCGGCAGGCCTGGGCATCTGGAATCCTCACCGCCCCCAGGTGCGTCGTCCGCCCCTCTACCTCCTCCTCCTTTTCTCCATCTGCGTGCCAGGCTCGTGTCGTCCACCACTCCATGCCACAAGACTCGCACGCCTTCGTCTCCGAGTGGAAAGGGAAACAGATCGATGGCATGTCTTCCACCGCACATACTCTCCCCCTGTCCTCCTCATCTTCCCCAGCCCTCGTAGAGCAGGTTCGAGACGGGTCCACCCTTCGCGTGCGACTCTTCATGCCCAATGGAGAACACCAATTCATAAACATCGCCCTTGCCGGCGTCCGTTGTGCCAGAACCTCTGCAAAGCCTGATGAATCCTCCGAGCCCTGGGCGGAAGAGGTTCGTTGCTCCACTCATCTCCCGAACTCACATCTTCACTCTCGTTAGGCCAAGTTCTTCACAGAATCCCGGTTGCTCCAGCGTGCCGTCCGTGTCGTGATCCTCTCTTTGCCAAACTCCCCAGCTACCCCTTTCCAAACTGGCCCAGCTGCCCCGCCCCCACCTGCATCCATCCTTATTGGTTCCGGCAAGTCCTTCTCTCTCTATGTCCTTGTCCGCTGCCAAACCCCTCCTAGTCCTCCATCCCGCCGGGAACGTTGCAGAGCATTTGGTCGCCGCAGGCTTGGCACGCATCGTCGACTGGCACGCTGGCATGCTTGCTACCGGCGGCGCGATGGAACGACTCCGCGCAGCGGAAAAGGTCGCCAAGGATAAACGTGCCTGTCTCTATACCAGTACCTCACTCTCATCCGTATCTGCTTCATCAAAAGCCCCCGATAGCTCGAGCGTGTCTCCACGGTCGTTTGAAGGCCTTGTCATTCGTGTCTGGAGTGGCGAACAAATATCTGTGGCCGACAAGGACACCGGAAAAGAGCACAGACTAAACTTGAGTTCGACTCGAGCGCCAAAGTACAGTTGATCCGCTTTTGCCTTGTCACCCCTCTTATCGGAGAATTTAGATCGTCGGATCCTAAACAAGCATTCTACGCCCATGAAGCTCGAGAGTTTCTGCGAAAAAGACTCATTGGCAAAAATGTCAGGATATCAATCGACTTCGTCCGTCCTCGTGAGGGCGAATTCGAGGAGCGAGAGTGCGTCACCGTCCGGTATGGCGGACAAAACTCGTACGTTGGTTTTTTTCTTCTTCTTCGCAATCAAAAGGTCATGTGTTGCAAGGAATATTGCCGAGCAACTGATCGAAAAAGGACTTGCAAGCGTCGTTCGACACCGCCGGGACGATGAAGACAGGTCGCCAGACTATGACAAGCTCATGGCAGCAGAACAGGCGTACGTAGCAACAGCATGATTGTCTCGCTAGACTCGGCCAACATCGTATGCAGTGCGATGACAGAAACTCGTGGAATACATTCTGGGAAGGAACAACCGCCTCCTAAACAGCCCCTTAATCTGTCAGAGGTCAGTATGTCGGCTACCAAGAACATTGCGGACCGATTTAAACTCGCAGCCTAGACTTCGGCCCGCGCAAACTCGTTTGTCAGTGGTTTCAAGAGGCAGGGCAAGATCTCCGCAGTCGTCGACTATGTCGCTTCTGGATCACGATTCAAGTACAGATTATTTTACCGTTTCCTGCGTACTTCGCTGAAATGACACTAGGTTGTTTATCCCCAAGGATAACCAAACACTGACCCTGGTACTTGGCGGTACCTTGTTCAGTTGCTCTTCTGCAATGTATTGTCTCACTTTTTGCAAGGCATCAGGGCGCCGCGCACAGCCCGAAACGCATCAGAAAAGGGTGAACCTTTTGGCATTGAAGCCGCAGAGTTTTCAACAAGGCGGTACATGCAACGGGACGTCGAGTTTGAAGTCGAATCGACGGACAAGTCTGGCGGCTTTATCGGCACATTGTGGTTTAAGAGCGAGAACGCTGCCATCTCACTCGCTCGAGAGGGCTATGCATTTGTTCACGCATTCTCTGCGGAAGGCTTATCTTGGGCGAAGCAATTGTATGACGCAGAAGTAAGCATCTACTCCTTTTCGCTGCCGACCGATGCTGATGGCATGAGCGCTAGGCAGAGGCCAAGCAGGCACGCCGCAACGTGAGTTTGACCCTGCAGAGTGATATGTACATAAATGAATCACGATGCTGCAGGTTTGGAAGGATTACGACGAGGAAGCCGAAAAAGCGGCCCAGGCACCCGTAGAGGACATTTCCGCACCATTGAGAGCAGAGTATATCGATATCATCATCAGTGACGTACGAATGAAGAATGGCCTCAACTTCTCCGTCCAGATATTAAACACGGAAGGTTGGCATGTCTTGTGCATGTTTCTCGGCGCCCGCTAATCGGCATCTCGATCCACAGGCATAGCCTCCCTGGAAAAGTTGATGCGCGATTTTTCGTTGCATCACAAATCTGCCGCAGCACCAGCGAACTTTGCCCCAGCCAACGGTGATCTCGTCTCTGCAAAATTCTCTGACGGATCATGGTACCGTGCCAAGATTCGCCGGGCATCACCCATCAAAAAAGAGGCCGAGGTCACCTTTATCGACTATGGCAATCAGGACATCATCCCATTTTCAAATTTGCGGCCTCTTGATCCCAAATTCCGCTCACTCCCCGGCCAGGCGCAAGATGCACGGCTCAGGTGTGTTGTACCACCCCCTCTGAGTCACACGTGTACTGATTGATTGCATAGTTTTGTCAAGTTAGTGAACCCGGATAGCGAATACTACCTAGAAGCAGTTGATCGCTTCCGCTCGCTCTGTGAAGGGCGCAAACTCATAGCCAACATTGATCAAAAGGAAGGAAATATGTTGCATCTCCGACTCATCGATCCCACGGACCCGGCCTCTGCGCAGGATCCGCATGCCTGTATCAACGCAGACCTGCTCCGTGAAGGTCTGGCTTCTATTGACCGAAAGAATTGCAAATATCTTTCGGCGTATCCGCACATGGTCAAGTATCTGCAAGAGTGCGTTGCGGTTGGCAAGCGGGACCGTGCGGGAATGTTTGAGTTCGGGGACGTTGAGGAGGACGAGTAGGGCGATGACGAGCGTTGCGATCTCTTTGAAATTGTCATGACTTGTGGGAGAGTGTGGATTCCAAATTGACTTGAACACATCCATGGATTCAACCAATCTGCCCCAAAGCAAGTCTGTTCCGTTGAACCTAACCACCGCAAGGCGGCATCGCGTGTCGATTTCGGTTTCAGGGAGCTACCAAAGCCACCTTTCCGGCCTTGGCCACTACCGCGTCCGTACTCACTCTGAACAGATCTCGATAGACTCAGCACGCGCTCTAGAAGAGGGTGGTCTGGGCAGGCACTACTGGCAACGATCCCGACCCGGCGGACTGCTAAAACAGTTTGTAGCAGACCCCGACGACCTTTCGATTTGGAGGGTCCGCAGTGGAGTCTCGCGGGTACCGCGGGCATTGTTTGCACTCTACTGTTGCATTTGCGTCGTCTTGTTGACCGTCAGGATCCAAACCTTGTGTCTTGAAGCACTCTGGGCTGCTCGGCCCGTAGACCAGCTCGCCGCTGGAGCTAATAGTGCGACAGGGTCGGTGGCAGGCAGATCTGGCACCTCGTTGACAAACGTCACGCTCTCGCAGCGCCTGTCTGTCGCCTTTAGGGAACTCGGGCCGGGAGCGCAGCTGGACACGTTTGTCGTCGCGCAGGGTCCAACTTCGAATCACGCTGCGGGCCACCACCGTGATCATCATCTGTCCGATCTCACCGCCTGTCTCTGGATCGAGGATGTCGACGCGGACGATCCGGGGACGCGCCGCGTCGAACGTGCTATCGCAGACGCGAGGGCATGGCCGGGCCCCGTCTCTCTTGTCATTGTCACTGCGCACGCGCTCAACTCGACGGGCTACGAACGCCTGCGCAAGCGACTCGAAGCGGCGGCGACTGCTACTAGTAGAATGTCTACTCGGACTAGTAGTACCACCACGAGCACCGCGGCGGCGCCGGCAGCAGCAGCAGTCAAGGCCATTTATACTATATTAAATACAAACGCCCGGGGGGCCAGTGCCATGAACGTGCACATCCTTCATGTGCCCTCGATCGCTGGTGCATCGTCGAACACGTATCTCAATCTTGCGAGATTCTTTGCCCGCACGTCGCGTGTGGTGTTGTTCCCGGACGGGATGCCCTCCGGGTCCGCGTTCAACAATCTGCAGCGTCCGCGCTGGCTGGACGAGCTAAAACCCGGCGATGGACTCGACGAGGCCGGGATTGGTGCCGGGTCTGGCGCTGGCACTATCGGCATCAGAGACGCGTCCCGTCCAGTGGTCCTGCTCAGCAACGTGACACAAAAGGGGTCGGTCTTCTTTTCGCCCAGAACGCTCTCGCCTGTCGTCATCCCGAGGGACTATCCGGTCTGGTGTACGGAACGGCTTTACTTGTTTGGATCGCGCTTGCTTGACTGGGACGACTGTCTCTGGAGACTCTGGCTCGAGAGCGCGGGGGAACTGTCGACGGTGGTCGTGCCCCAGTCTTGGAACGTGTCCCGTAAAACGAGTGGTCCTCCTGTGCCGCCTCAAGCGGTGCGTCTGTCTCCCGCGCTTTCTCTCTCTCTCTTTGTTTATTTTACGCCATGTGTACTGTAGATAAAGATCCGTCTCCGCTGGTCTACCAGGTACAGGTCAGAAGCATGTGCGATTACGCTCAAGAAATCACAAGCGTCATCAAGAACAGAAAAAAGGCGCATGCAATGGAGGCAAAAATTCTGTCACGAGGTAAACATTTTCTAACTTTTGCCAGGTTGATTAACACCTTGCCAGACCGTAGGTCCTAGTGCGCTAGATACTCCTTGAAGTTTCGTTCATGTGACGTGCCCTTGGTGTAAGTAAGTTTTCGCCTTCCATAAGATGTTTAGTGGTGTCTCTCGAGAGTATTTCCATTCATGAGTGTGCAAATTCTTGAACTTCCTCCTCGTCCACGTCCATGCGAGTTTCGTTGGTTTCGTCGCTCTCGTCTTGGTAGGTTTCCCAAATAAGATCTAGCTCTGGTCCTTGGATCACCCTCTCTAAAAGAGGTCTGGCCAGAGCTGTAGGTCTACACCGTTAGCGCGTTTCGCTTTCGATGTACCATTACCGACCTCCGACCGCCATCAGCCGTTGTGTATCTTTTGCACCCAACCAATGTGGAGGGCTCGCATAGCTGAGTCGACCAAACGTTAAAATGAAGAGGTGAATCGGCGCTTCCTGCATCTTTGCTCGCGCGCCTAGAAGATGCTCCCGCAAATCGAGCGTGGCATCTTCGCCGGTAACCAAGTGATGAAGCAACAGCATGGCATGACTGATCATATCTATGGTCCTACACCATGTCGGAAAAACGAGTTACCAGAGGGAATGCGTGGTACTTACCTTGCAGCAGCCGGTGGATCATCGAAGAGTGTCTCGCTCTCACGCCAAATCGGCTCTGCCAGGTAATAAAGGTACGAAACGATCGAAGGAATCAGTTCCTGAGATTCAACCAGAAGCGTATATGCGTCGGGATGCGCGTTGGAAAGTAAGCTAAAGAACATGATAATGCGACGCTTTAGTTCGTCCGCCTATGAGATATGGATGTGAGGGATCAACAGCAACAAGAAGAAAAAGGCCAAATCCCATTTGGCACGTACCTCGGGTCCTCGACGATCGGTATCCGTCAGTAGGCAACATGCCAGACCCAGATGGAAAGAATGGACGGCGTCCGCAGGTGAGTCACCGTCGTTTGGGACCGTGAGATCAATCGTAGGTCGGGACAACAACGAGCGAAAGAGGCGCCATCCTAAGATGGTGATTCAAGGCGAACACCAAAAAGAGTTTGTATGAACCCTTACTTGTTGCCAACCATACAAGCAGCCATGCGCTCTCGATGTGAAACCAGAGTGGACGGTTGGGATGCAGCAGCATCGGGAGCAAAGTCGGCTCAGTGAGACAAACACTTGAGTTGGATTTGAGAGTCAGTCCCAAATGACATCATGCGGCTCAATGCTAAAAAGAACTCGCCTGTCTTCAAGATCTTCCGGGATCCGCAAAACCAATGCCTGGTAGAGGTATAACGTCTCTTTTCCAAGCGAGCAAAGTTCAGGAGGCTCGCATCCGGTTGTCACATCAAGTTTCGAAAGCTGGTCTTCAATGATGTTGTGCAGTACTCGCAACAAACGCGGTGTCTCATCGTGACCCGGAGCATGCAGTAAAAGGACATGTATGGATGGCAAGATATATGTGATCTTGGCAAGCAGGTTCAAAACAGCAGTTAGAGGAACGATCTGCGGGAACTCAGTGATCGCCAACTGTGCCGGAAGAGAAAGCCCGACCAAATTATTCTTTGCCAAGAACTCTGTAATCTCACACAGTGCACAACAGATAACTCGTGCCAGATTGTTAAAATCCCTATCAGATTGAGCAGTAATACCCCCGAGTGTATTAAATATTCGCATCAGCACAGCACCATACGACTGGACTTGACCCACATCCTTTGGAGACGCACATATGAGCAGCTGTAATGTCGGGAGCTCTAACCCTTGTAAAGTGTGTGTTACCATGATATCATGAAGCTGGTGAACGTAAGCGTCCAACACAACCAAAAAATGAGGGATACCAACAACGAGATTTTGACTCGGAAGAGCCAAGACGGAAGTATTGTCTTGGGAAGACAAGGTCATGACTGGTGTCCCTTCATCCACCATGTGGATATCGTTGACACCAGAGTCCACGTGGGAAAGATCAAAATCCGGGACGAGACCACCGTCGTCCAGCGGGGCATCAAACCCCTCAGGCTGGGAAAGCTGGGTATTCGGCTCCTGGCATATAGGACTAGCATTCAGGGTGACAGGTGCTGCTTTCTGGAATCAAATATAATGAAGTTGATCTTCAGGAGAGATATTGACGACCCACAGGTGCATTGAATGAGGCATGCTCCTTCCCCTTGAGCCCACCGGTCGACTGTGAGCGCAGAGGGCTGGTTTGAAATCCAGACGGCAGGGCCCGCGCCTCTGGTACAGTAATCTTCTTTGACTTATCGAAATCAGAATTTACGCCAAAGCGTGGACGGCGAGGAGTTTCCGGCGCTAATCGGGAGGGGCCAGCAGAACCCCATTGGCTTGATTTTTGCCTCTGAGTAAGTAATGGTTCCAATGTCTGCGTTACACCATTCCTGTGCAATCCACCCGGAGGATGCATGCGTGAAGAGGTCTCTAATTCGTGGCGCTGGATAACAGATGATCAGCCGTCTAGGAACATAGGCGTCCCTTACTCTAAAGGTTAACTCGGTTTTCAAACGCTCTTTCTCTGCTTCAAATTGCTTTTGTAATAAAACGTTTTTTGCGTCTGCCTCTTCCTTGGCGGACTTGAGCTTTACGATCTGAGTCAAGTGGTCCTGGGCTGTCTGCGTAAAACCAGCGTTCAAATATTACGCGCGTAAAAAAGATGTACCGAGTACCTTTTCTATGCGCTTCCTGAGTATGGTCACTTCGCCATCTTTGACAAACTTTGCATTTAGAGCAGACTGCATCTCTGCCTGCATCGCTTCGTTCCTCTTACGGAGCTGTAAAGGACCGTTAATTCATGCACGAACCTAACCATGCACTGCACGAAGCACCACACCTCGTCCATTTCTCGAAGTAACTGGTCGATGTAGCCATTCGGCCCGGGGGCACCAGTAGACGAAACCCTGTTGAGTCGTTGGGGAAGCCCCGACTGCGTACGAGGTATCTCTTGTGACGAGACCGGCGACTGAGTAGACCGAGGTCCACGCGCAGACGAGGGCGGATGGGAAGGGGCCTGGGCCACTCTTGCTGAGCCCGTCCCAGATGTACTGCGCACGGCGGGCACAGGACCTCTGGATGCAGATACAGGAGCAGCTGTCGGGGGTCTGGTCCCAGGCGCTGCCTGCACGGCGACGTTCAGACTCGGACCTGGAACAATTCCCGACCGACTAGGAGGCCCCAACGTGCGCCTTTGCTTGTCCTGAAGACCGTAGGTGCCGTCGTGTCGAACAGAGACATCTGGAAGGTCATCCATGTCCTCAAGAGTCTCTGCACGGCGTAGCGGCTTCGCGTTTCTGACGAGCGGGGGCTGCCATAGTTCGGACGTCTTTTGACGCTTCGGCGGAGGGCCTGCTGTTTGACGAGTGCTCTGCCGAGCTTGGGAGTTGGTGGCGCGTTTGAATTTGGATTCCTCCTCATCGAGAACGGCGAGGGTTTTGTCGTCGAGTACCCAGTCGTCGGTAAAGTAATCGTCGTCGGAATCGCACATGTGGCGAGGTGCAGCGTGGAGTGCGTGTCGATCGAACTATCGGATCTGAGGACGCAGAGCCTTCCCACAACTTGGTCAGGGGCGTAAATATAAAACAAGTGTATCATTCGTTGTCTAGCGATTCAAAGAAACATCCAAGTCACGTAAAATGCTACGATCCATGGCTGCATTGTACCTGCAGTAAACAGGTTGTTGCATAAAAGGTTCGGAGTCGTCAAAGTACATAAAGTCGTCAACGCAGATACTGAACCTGAACGGTGGGGACAGTTGGGACGAGGTATACCGCCCAAGACACCATAACAAATCACGTTGACAAGCATGGGTCTTGACCGGGAGCGCAAAGCCGGAAGCCGGTTGCGAAGAACCGCAGTGATCGCTACCAAGCGAAATGACCACGCTGAAGTATTCTCGCCTGTGCCAGTGCCACGAACCATCGCGGGTTAGCCAACGTAGCGGATTTTGATCGCACTCGCCCGGCTTCGGTTTTCTAACGCTAGCGTGTCAACGTCAACAAAATACTAGATCAAAGGATGTTATTAAAAAAAAAGCCACCTTTCAGCTCTTCAGCCTCTTGGTTCTGCTCATAGTTCAACACCAGACGTTTCAGGTGCTGCTGCTCTTCCTTGTCCTGAAGCTGTGCCGAACGGGTATGCACCGCAAGGGCAGATTCAGCGGGGATCGGTAGAAATCGCATCTATCAAATAGATTAGCTTGGATCGCCTTTTGATGATGTCGGTCTAATAGACACCTGTTGCTTGTTTCCTCGCTTCGTGATCACCGTAAAGTTCATCACTGCCTGGCTATTAGCTGTATTGCCTTCGCCATCAACGTCTCCCTCGTTATCATCAACGCGCTTCTTCCTTGACCCAGGTGCCAGCACAGCCGAGTCCCACCACGCTGCCTTCTTGTCTATTTTTCTAGATTCTGTAGACGAATCCGTGATGATCTTGGCGAGTTCTTTCGCAAACTCCGCATCAGCTTCCTCAGATGGTCCTTGGTGTTCTTGAGCGGAGAGCACGACAACAGGATCGGGTGAGGGGGGACGATCTTCAGCCTGTGGAGATTTGTTTGTGTCCCTGTTTTTTTAGGAAAGCGCCAAGGAACCATGCTTACCGCAGACTCCTGACCAGCTGTGTCTTCGTCATCCTCGTCATCTTGCTGAGGCCGTTCTCCATCATCCCCACTATCCTCACCGCTATCCGCCTCAGTCGTCACTATAATGGACGCTCAGCCACGCACGGTAAACACAGACCATACGGGCTACTCACATCCGGCATTTTGTGCGGCGGTAGTGAACATCTCATCGACTACCACAATTGCGTCCTCGACTGACTTCGGCATCGCTAATTTCGGACGAATAGCCTGTACAACCATGGGGTTAGAAAGATGCGATCACAAAAATTTGTCTCTTACCTCAAGAGAGTCTGAGAGCATGAAATCCACATCCATGGGCAACTCTTCTTTGCACAATACGTAGTACTGAAGTACAGGGTCAGTGTTTCTGTAAGCTCATCACTATTGACATTCACCTGAAAGAAGACCAAGAAATTATCGAGTTTTCTTTTTTGACTGCCCCTGTCAAAACACATGCCCACAGTATCCAGCATTGCGCATACTAGGCGAACTCTGAAAAAATCATCTGGCATATCGAGCGGGCACGGCTGACGCGGCAATGGCTGACCATCAGCTAGGGTAAAATGTGAGTGTGGAGGATAGAATGTGAACGGGATCATGACCGACGATGTCCAAATGTCACGAGAGACCATAATGTCTCGAATACCAAGCTGGAGCCCACTAGACGATATATGTAGAGCTCTCCGAGGTATTTCATGCTTGATATACGCTGTTGGTTCGTGTTGTATACATTTTGCTCCAACCCCCGACGTATGTCTTCGAGTACTTGATCAACAATGGCGATGGCAAAAGCGGGATGATAACGCTGCAGGTCGTACGTTAACATTGCAAGCAAACTAATGTTGCTATATTTGATTTTCCATGGCTTTGTGAAAACTTTATGCAATGTACGCTGCACGACAAGATCGTCCCAATCCAGTTTCCGGATGAGTTTGAGGACTTTGTCGATGGTTCTCTTGGCAAGGACATCAAATATGAGGTGGCGAATGAAAAGCTCAATCGGAGTGCGCTCCTTTTCGATACGCGGGGCACGTTCTGGTGGATTGCACTAGACATATTACTTAGCGTTCAGTTTCAGGCTAGACCTCCAACTCCAAACCTGGTAATAAGCATTCTCAAGCAAAAGGATTTGCCTCTGATCAAAGTGTTGCATGCTTTGTTTCCGCTTCATCAATTCGAGCTACCGAACTGTTAGCCATCGGTTCCACTGTGGACGTGGACATAGCCAATTCCGTACCATGGTACCGAATCTTTCTCGGGTGTCCTCGCTCCGGAGAAGAAACCGTCCGCATCCTTCCAGCAGAAGTGCAATGTTCTCCACATTCGCGCCTGATAAATCATCGAGACAAACTTTAAACATGTGTAATATTAGATGGGATGGCACGATGCGAAACTTTGTCAAGTTCGAGAGAAAGACGACATTCTGTTTGGGCGGAAGGATAAACAACCCGCTACCATTTCAAACGGAACTCCATACCTTGATTCGCGTTTCAGCGAGCTCCTTCACGACATTTTTCTTCCTTTGCAAGTACCTGAACTCCTCGTCCAGCTTGGCTCATTCGTAAGCTTTCGTCCAGAATTATAACTCCTACTCACAAAAGCTACCAGCTCCGTTCCTATGTCGGGCATATATTTGTTTAGAGTGGCAATCAACCTGGAGTAGTGAGGCAAGAGGTCGCTTCTATTTTTCGGGACGGTGGCCAGGAACTAATTAACATTGATTAAACGGCACCACGATCGTGCATGACCTGGAAACCCACTTTAATAAGCCTTTTTCTGGCAGCCTTGGAGTTGAGGAATGCAAAATCCACGGCAGCCTGATCAATCATTGCCCGGTTGGTAGCATCTGGGAGGCGCGCCAGGAGGGCAGTAAGAAGCTGGGAGGGTCCCTGAGGCGCTAGTTGTGGAGAAGTTGAGGGGGTCGGAGACTTGGGAGATGCTGGTGTAGGCGTAACCACACTGAAAGCAGTGAGACCTCTTAACCAAAACACTTTGAAGCTACCTACCCTTCTTCTTCATCCTTCGGAATGTCTAATTCATCTCCTGTGCAAGTGCTTCCATTGACGTGCACGTCTCCATTGGCCTTTAGTCCCTCGAGTTCCTGCTCCAATTTCTTTGCCTCCACTTCAGCCTTTTCCTTCTCGACTTTCTCTCGCTCCTCATCAACTATCTTGTCCGTTTTATCTTCTGACTCGATGCCGAGAACACTCTTGGGAACGAAGTCCTTCAGGTCCTGGATGTCCTCAAAAAACTTTCGTTCCTCCTCGTCTTCCCACTTCCCGCCAGGCGTAAGCAAGATGTCCTCCGATTCATCCCCTAGTATACCGCCAGTATTTGACCCTATCTGGATGGAGTCTGACTTTTGCGAAGCTGTTGGCAGTGCAGGCATATGAAGATAAAGCAGTTCGGAAAGGCTGGTCATGTCGTCAATGGAAACAGTACTACGCAATGAATTGAACATACGTCTGGCAATTCGAAAGCAGCTTTTCGTATCCTTTGGTCATTTTCTCGTATGCTTGCTGCCTGTCTTCGAATATCTCTCCGGAACGAATGTATGCTTCGTGATTTCGACGATCTTGTTCTTGGAGGCGCTATAAATAATACCGGTCAACGTACAGCCCACAAGGAACGGTGGCGCGGACGCGTACCTTGTGTTCCAAAACGAGTTTCTTGGCTACGTTATCAAAGTAGCCTTCACACATACGCTTGAACCGATCGCGTATATCCTGTTCCACGAGTTCCTCGTCTTCATGGAGAAGAGGAAAGCACTGCGGAGTTTCACTGGTCGCGGAAGACAGAGCACCAGGCTCCGAGTCGCTGGGCATCTGCCTGTTTTGCACGGGCATCAATCCAAGATACGGACGAGCATATGCTTTGAGAAACGTCGAAAGCAAAGGGAGAGATGAAAGAGAAGGATCGTTCGATAACTGTGTCGAACATCAGTCCAAGCCGCAAGAGGAAGGGGTGGATGCCATACTAGCTCCTTGACGGCCTTCATGATCCACTCTCCCCCGCTCCTTGTCGGAGAATCCCTGATGACTCCAACGAGACCAAGTTCTGCGCACACCCGCAGGACCGGACGTTGGCGAGTGATCCTCCCAGCGTCTTCCTTCTCACGCTGATCTGGGGGAAGAGCGGCGAGGGCTGCCCTCGGGGGAGCGGCGATTGCAGAAGCAAGCAGTTCCACTAAAGCAGGAGAGAAGGACGTCGGAAAGCGTCTGTGGAGGGTGCATATAACCTGGATATGCGTGAGCGAGGCGTACGAGTGCCCGTACAACACAAAATCTGCTCGCCTCCACCGCAGCCCAGACGTCTTTCTCGGACTTGCATCGCGCGATACCATCGAGCGTGGCGGCGGCTATCTCGTCGATGTACTTTTCAAGGGAAAGCGTGTCGATATCCTTGATGATCTGGTCGCGGTTGTCCGCGCCGATTGACTGTCGCATGCGCTTGATGAGCGCCGTGTGACGCTTTAGAGACGAATCCAGTTTGGAGGGTTCTGTCAATGGTGGCAGCGGTGAGGTGCGCCAGGCACACTGAGTTGGAGGTTATGACGGACCTGGGGCGTCGAGGGAAAAGTTCAGCGCTTTGAGCTTAGCACGGCGTGCATGGCGTAATTTGTCTTCCTCCACCTTGGACACAGCGGAGACGTCCATCTCGGATGATAATCAAGTTATGGTTGCGAGTGCGGTGAGCAAGCGTGTCCAGGTGTGGCACTGACGCCAGTGAACTGCCCGTTTTGGGACAGCTAACAAACGCCGTGCTTCAAGGTTGAACTTCCACGCAACCTCGTAAACGCCTCTGCTTCGCAAAAATAGTCCATACCCCCCCGGTCGTATACTCTTCGTGTCGACCCCAGGGGGCACCCGCTGACTGACCCCAAGCCCCGCGACTCAAAACCCCAACCTTCACGCTCAGACCTGGCCAACGTCTGCCAGTCGGAGTCAATGTTTGTTTCATCTCCGAATGTTTTTTTCCTCCAGCTATACAGCCTACACGAAGGTTTACGGTTGCGCGGATCATCCGCGGATCAGGCGAAACAAAGTTTATTTCAAGTCTAGTTAGTTACGCGAGGACGGTCACGTCTTGGGTCTCAAAGTATGAATTACACTGCTCGACATTACTGGATAAAGCAGAGACAATATCGAACCAGAAAAAAAAATATCGAAGAGTGCGAGTGAACGTCCGAGTGCAGAACGTCGAGCTATAGCTAATGCTAATGTCAGTTAGCGTTTAAAGTGTAAGATACTGAGTACGTATACAACGGCGCGACAATCAGATGAAACAGTGTGGAAAGAGGACGGGCTGCTACTGAACGTTACTGTCGTTGGCGGGGTAGTTGAGCTTTCGTTGTCGTTCATCACCCTGCTG